>VUQK01037969.1:3970-17484 GCA_015106715.1 Bujurquina vittata | reverse complement strand
TATATATATATATAACGTGTTAAGCTATGTATATATATAGTCTACAGTAGTAATGAACAACACCAAGGAGATGGCTAATGGAAAACATGTATTTCATTTATTTGTTCATCTCAGACATTCTGGTTTTTCGGCCTTCACATCTACAGTATGACAGTCCACAAATAGAGAAAACCAACAATTTTGTAGTAATACCAGAATTGCTTTCACCACTTTTATTGATTATTGTTCACATTTCAAGCCGTGGGATGCAGTATTTTTCTTAAAGTGGGATATTGTTTAAGAATATTTTGTATCAATCATAAAAATAAATCTAGAATTTAACTTTAGGCTTCTACAGTGCTTGAATGAATGAGAATATCTGAAGTCTAATTTAGTGGTCTTTAAAGAACAGACATAAATTTAATTTAAGTTTATATAAAAGCACATTAATAGACTCCAGAAACACATGTTTAGATATGAATATGTGTTATA
The DNA here is from genome assembly GCA_015106715.1 of Bujurquina vittata. Lineage (NCBI taxonomy): Eukaryota > Metazoa > Chordata > Actinopteri > Cichliformes > Cichlidae > Bujurquina > Bujurquina vittata. Next base: position 17,013 of record VUQK01037969.1, on the reverse strand, counting down.
CATGTTTATGAATACATCCACACATATGCCAGCCATTCAGAAGAATGGTTTAGCATGTTCAAACAATTGACTGGTACAGTACCTGAGTACCAAACTTCAATGGATTAAAAATTCACTGACATATCAGTATTCAAATTTTGCAAATGCCAAGAAACAGGGACTTTTTACATTTCTGAAAATATTTTGGTGACTTTCACCTTTGACCTTGAAAATGAACTCTATTCATATGTTTTCGAACTGCTAAAGAAAAGTTAAATCAATTTTAGTTAAAAACCTTTTGAGTTACGTTGACGACAGACAGACAGACAGTGAAAACATAACCTCCCCACAGCTATTGGTGGGCAAGACAATAAATGAAATATTGAGGTTATTGACTGATGAATATCATGGGATTCACGGTATTCCTTAATTTTCTAAATGCAGGTTTGATCGAAGATTCCACAATTTTATATGTACCATATCATTGATCTGTTTCCACATTTATGTCACGGAAGAAAAAGAAACAGGGAAATGCACTTTCTTTTCGATAATTTCTGACATTTTCATGGGCCAAAGCCTTTCACACTTCAAAAAATTTTTAGACAAGGTCAGATGAATGACTTTGTCTTAATTTTAACATCCAGTTACTGTAATGGATCCTGTGTGATTTGGGCAACTACCACATGAGAACAGGAAAGGCAAAGTTTGAATTAATGAATAATATACTCACAATATACTGCACACAAAGTGCTTGGAATCAACTGTCTGGAATCAACAGATACCACAGTGCTAATTAGCAGTCTTTTGGCAGGAGGATGACTGGCATAAGACCAAAGAGAACTGTGTCTGTGTAACGCTCTTCCACTAAAATATGCATCACCCTGCTTCTTTCTATTTCAAATATACTGTTATAAATAATAACAATAAATTATAATACCATGGGCAAGTCTTTAATTAAAATAAATTAAATAATAAATATATAAATATGCCCCTGCAAACTTAGGAGGGATAAGAAAGTAGATGAGTTCACAGCTATTGCTTGTCTCAATTAGTTACTAATTGTGCCTAAAATTTTAAGTTCTCATATATTCTTCATTCATTTAAGAGTTGGGGTCTTTTCTGGTGGTAACAGTCACAATTCTCTAGTTAATTCTTCAGGTGTAACATGTTGTTGCTGGTTAGTAATTTCACACCTTTGATTTGCCTATTTATTTACAGTCATGTCCATAAGTAACTGGGCAATAACACACTTTTAGTCATTTTGCCTGAGTTTTAAAGAAAATCAACGAAGATGGGATTGAGGTGCAGAATTTGAGCTTGAGTTTAAGGGTAAAGTGAACAAACTAGCATGCTTTTAAATACAGTAGGATTGGATGTAAATATAGGTTCTTATATATAGGTTCAAGTGTGAGAAAAAACAACTAGTTAAATAGGTGTGTGTGTGTGTGTGTGTGTGTGTGTGTTTGTTCATCCAAACAGATGAATACTTCAATCTACTTACAAGAAAAAAAAACCCAAAAACTACTTGTTACAAATCAACACTCACTCAGTGTGCTTCTTGGCAGACGACTGGCTTCTATTGTAACAGAAGGGCCCAGTGTCACTGCTACAAAACAAAGCATTTTTATTCTTTTCTATTTTCTTTGTTTTGCATCACACATACAGTATTGTGCAAACTCTTGAGCTACCTCTCATTTATTTAGATTTTGCTTACATATATTGTCAGCCTAATAGCATAATCGCCTAAGTCATATTTTCGCACATTTTGAGATAACTACCTAATTCCACTCTGCTAACAGTGTAGATTCATATATATATATAAAATTTATTAAAATTATGATGTTGCACTCTGTGGGGAAGCCAATCCATGACTGGTAGGGCTCCATTGTGCTTTTATTGTACTGGCACTGTTCTGGGATGTGGAAAAGTGAAGCCATTAAATGCCAGATTATTCTGCAAGGTGTGATAGCACTTTTCTTCATTCATAATTCCATCAGTTTTGACAAGATCGCCACCACCACTGGCTCAAATCTACCAAACCATGACAAAAACCGTGGAAGGAAAACATAAAGAAATGTGGACTGACTCAAGACTTTTGCAAACGCTGCAAAAAGAGCAACCACAATCCACTTTGTTTTTAAACAGGTGCCTTTTAGAACCCTTTCATTTTCGTGAAGGACAAACACATAATTTTTGCCCACGCATGTCGCTTCAAGAGCACCCATCGTTGCAGATTATTTTGAAATACCTGTGCAAGCATTTTGGCATCTGAGCATTCCAAATGCTGATGAAAGCAGTCCTTGGTCTTATGTCTTATCACCAATACAGTTCAATGTTCATTTTGAACTCTCAGCTATACTGAATCCCCTCATGCAGTGCATATGATCCTCTCCCCCGCTACAGCAAAGCAAGCTGACTATTTCTGCTTAAAGACTGCTTAAATTCTTTGTATTTAAGTGTATAAAGGGGTAAAAAGTATTTAATGTCATAAATAAATAAATAATATTAAATATAGTATAACTGTTATCTTTAATGTGGATGTAAGTACAGTCTTTGAAGCTAATGGAAAAGAAACAAAATTCATGGGAGCATGCAAGTAAATGCAGAACTGTATTTAATTCGGAGACCTCCTGCAAATTAAGCTGTTGAAGAAATAATTCAAATACCCCGAGGGCTCGTGTGTTCTCCAAGATTTCTCTGTTATATGCCTGCATTCTGACGTATGCATAAATATTTCTCCACCGCTTCTGTACAGAAGTCTGACACGCTCATTATGTTTCAAGGGTAACGGAAAATGCCTGACTAATTTATCTTCTCGTTCTCCTCCTCTCCGTCTTGTACAGCTCTGATAGATGTCTGACCATGGTGGCCGAAAGTGTGGATCTAAAGCTCCACGGCAAAAACCTTTTTAACTTTATTAAACTGTCACGCCACCATTCTTCACGCGGTTTCGCAGTCATCAAGGGTTTAGACATGGGGGCTGGGAATGATAGAAGGCTGTGCTCATAATCAACCTCCACCAGTCCCTTTTCTGGTTCACCTTTCTCCGTTTCTGCATCATGTGAGCTCTCTCCTGCGGCCTGTTAGACATTATTGATTGTATTAAACAGCTTCTTTAAACACGTAATAATTTTCAACCCTTGCGTATTGTTCGGGTCAAATTTGACCCATTTTGACATTTAACACCATTATAAAAAAAAACCCTAAACATCATTCTTTAGCCTCAAATTTGATGACATTTCCCAAAGTGACCAACAATACACAAAAAATGAAAATGTTTTATGATTCTATACTGTCCTATAATTGTTCTGTACACTAAGATTTTACCAGGAAAAACGTGAGCTGCATCTATTGAGATCAATTTTAGATCTACCAGTATGGGTCAAACTAAGGAAAACGATCATTTTAGATAATCTATAAAAAGTGAAATGACGCATGCAATGTCTGGTTTTTTGTTTTTTTTTTGTGTGTGTGTTTTTATTTTTTATTTTTTTTTTTTAATCTGACGGTGGAAACAGAGCTCAGGGGGACCTGGACAGGGTTATGAGAAATGTCTGTGTTCTCACCATATTTTTCCAGGTACCCGGTGGTCTTTGAAGGGACTGTATAGCTAAAGTGTGACTTGCAGTTAAAAGCACTATGAGCGGTCAGTAAGACTAGAGAAGTGCTAACCCACAATGTAAGAAACTTTAACAAAGAACTAATTAGAGTCCAAGGATTAAGGGTTGGGGGTCATGACATTATACAGGTACGTGAGCTGCCACTTCAGTGAGTGTGGGAAACAACTGCAAATCACACACACACACACACACACAGTCTCCTACAGTTTAAAGGTTGCAATAAGCAAGTTTTGCACTCTGTGTTAATTAATATTGAATTAATATTGATACATTATAAATGGTAGATACAGTATGAGGATTTTTGACGACACAGATATGAGGACAGTGTTTAACAGTTGCAAAGGATTTGCGTGGTTATTTAATAAATCCCAAAAGTTCTAGAATTGTCTTGCCTTTTTTACTTTGAATAAACTACATGTATACAAAATTACTATGGTTGTCATGTCTTAATGTCTTAAATAACACAGGATATGGTATTTGTCTGGCAGAGTCAGGACCAACTGGCTGGTTTAGGCATTGTAGCGGCAGGTTTCACCTCTGGACCACGCCGCTTCTGGGCACGCACGCTTGTCACCATAATCCACTGTATTCCAACACGCACGACAGTAGAAGCCTCTTGGATTTTAACACTTTATTCGTTATTCTTCATACAGTCACACGGTAGAAAAACTGTGTGCTCCTAAGCCTAGTGCTGCCCTCTAAAAACTAACATCTCCACGAAACTGTAACTGATATTCCCTCCGACATCAAAGCGAGCATCATCAAAGCATCTAACTGAAACTGTTACTAAGGAAACAGAACATGCATCGTACCGTAACTAAGGAACAATGAGCTAACTATGCATTGCATTGTGACTACAGGAACAATGAGCTGATACAAGATTAAAGAACAGATTAAAGATCAGACAATGAACAGTCAGCCCCGATCAAACCTCAAATCCATACCCCTTATTAGATGGCTCTCACAGGCATGACTCAAGTTGACAGCCATGGCATGGAAAGGGTACACTGAATTCCAAAAGACAAAACAGCTCAAGTTTGGGAAGAACCTAACTATGTCTCATTGTCGTTAGAGATTTCCTGCAATATTCCTGCAATATTGACATGAGCCTTTGACAAAGCTGTTTCTGTTTCAGGAGATCTCACTTTTGGTAGAACATCTGTTAGTTTACAATGTATCAATCAAGGAGAGCCATTGGGTCAATGGCACAGATCCTGTTTTGTGAACAATAATATGCCAGGTTTGAGTCATTGAAGGAAAGCAAAGAAAAGCAAAAAATGATGTGCAGAAGCTAGCCTGAAGATGTGGAACCGTTGCATCAGTGAGCAAACAGACAACCGCTCTGTTTCTTCAACATCTCTGCCAACATAAAATCACAGCTCAACCTTTTGTAACATTACCCTTCACCTGCACACACATCTCGTCTTCCTCACTCAACTAGATTCAACCACATTTCCTAAACGGACTAAGGAGGAATCCCCTGAGGATTCTCCTCTCAGGTCTCTACTGACTTTTTATCTTGTTCACTTCAACATCTCCTGTCAGATCAAGTCCTCCCTGCAGATTAAGACCACTGACCATGCTGGCTATGTCAGTCATGTCCAACTTAATTTCTGACATTTATCTTCTATACTTTATCTGGATCTGTCAAATAATGTCATCTCAACTTTCAAATGTTGCAAGGATTTTTCAGAATGGGTTATGATCTTAGTTTATAGTCCAAGACTAAGGTTTATCATCTCTATAGTATTTTTTTTAAACGCAATGCATGTCCTTTTAGAGGAAGACTGACATATATAATATAAACTTAGAAAATAGAGAGACATTGCAGTAACTGCGTACATCTTTCAGTGTATACAGTAGCCGTTATCAGGAATAATATCATTTCAATATCATAGAGTGCTATTGGAGGATACCAAAAGACTTTTTTTTTTCTTCTTACTTTTTCTTACCTGAAAAAGGGTAAAAAGTCACAGTTAAGCTCACGTAATAAAATATACTGCTCAAAATAATTAAAGGAACACTGCCATTCAGCTCTCAATGGCAGGAAATAATGAATCATGCTGGATTTCTATATCTATAGTGTGATAGGAACGAAAGGTCCTTCTGTGGGTTAAGGACCTTCCATGTCCCTGTCCAGCTCTCCAACTGTCTCCTGGAATCTCCTCCATACTCTTGATACTCTACTGGAAGGCAAATGGCAATGGCATGTATTGGTGTGCCATCCTGGAGGAGTTGGACTACCTGTGCAACCTCTGTATTACCCAGATACTGCCCCCTGCTACCAGCAGTGACACTGACCATAGCCAAATGGAAAACTAGTGGCGAAAAAAAGTCAGAAAAGATGAGAAAAGATGAGAAGGATAAAAAAAACCTGTAAAACCATACCTGTTTGGATTGGCCCTCTAGTGCACATGTTGTCATTTCCATTAACGCCAGAGCAGCTAAAACTGATTACCCCCACCCCACCTGCTACTTAACTAACCAGATCAATATCCCAGAAGTTTAATTGACTTGATGCCACAATCTAATTAAAAAGTATTCCTTTAATTTTTATTCATTTATTTAGAGCAGTGTATTTTGGACACTGATCACAGTTGAAGTCCTATGCATGGAATGGAGACTACTTTCAAGCTGTTTATGCTATAATTCAGATCTCTGATCTCTAAAGATTTCTTTAAATAAAAGATCCAGTTCAAGTACCAAAGAGACCTGAGACTAAAACTACTCCCCCATGGTGGTCTCAGAGAACAACTTCAGTGTGAGGCTGACTAAGGCTGAGCAGCACTGTGAGCATGATAGGAACAATTCATCAGTGTTTTTCTGTTAGAGTGATTCTACAACTACACACTGTTTATTATGCATTAGCTACACGGTTGTGCAAATTAAATACGCTGCTTGACCAACAAGTTAAAAAGTCACAGCAGAGCAAAATCTGACCTCCTCTCATGAATACTGACAAGATGCTCGAAGGATGTTGTCTAAATATCTTTTGAATGAGAACTACCTAGAGCAGGAAACACAGGACGCTGCACATTTTAGGCACTGGGAAATTTAGGCCATTAATATGATCTTTGTGTTTATGCTATCAGCTGTTCTCTCACCAAAGCAGTAGGAACTGATAAATGCAATTCACAAAAACCAACCTAAACTAAGTATAAGACACTGCACGGAGTGAAATAGAACAAAGAAGCAGCCACAGGTCAAAGTTAATGCAATCCAGTGCTGAAGGTAGGTCTATAATGATTCACTGTCCACCCCTGCAAAATGGCATCAATAAATACAGAGGGGAAAACCGAAAAATCTGCCATCAGCAAGTTGTTTGACAACCAATGAATACATGTGCACACACACACACACACACACACACACACACACACACACACACACTGAAGGGTGGAAAGAAAAATGCACACAACCACACATATTCTAGTTGGAGGAGCAAAATATTTGGACTGGTTGGTTTTACCTGCATTTTCACATTTGAAGGTTCAATGTGAAGCAGATGAGGAAAACAGAGAGAAAAAAACCCACACATTAGCAATCAATGATCACGAGGATTCAGGCATATAAAAGTCAGCTCACGGGAAAGCATTTGTTAAGAAATTGAATCAGTAAAAGGATGAATATACAGTATACTGATAACTTGAAAAAACTGACAGGAAATTCAGAAACTCCAAATTAATGGCTTAAGGAGTTTCCTCGCCTTTTTAAATAATTGTTTAAAAAAACATATATATATATATATCTATATATCTATATATATATCTATATATATATATAGATATATATATATAGATATATATATAGATATATATTTCTTTGTTCACAGAAGATCTCTGATAAGAAAAAAAGACACAAATTTAAAAAATTGCATTAACTTATGAAATTCATATTTTACAAAGAAGGTGACTAAAAAGATTTTTTTTTATCAATAAAATGACTGGACAGGATCAAAATGACAAGCTTTGAAAAATGATTCATAGCTGAGATATGGTGAGAGAAATAAAGTGATGTCTATGCTGTTCTGCCCTCTTTTCCTTCACAACAGAAGACGAGATGGTCTGCGTGGTGTTTGATGCAGCTCCATTTGGCTTGTTAATTAGTCTGTCTATCTGCCAGACTCTTCTTTATTTTCTGATGATTTTTGCAAGTGATTCTAATTTGTTTTTTTTTCCCTTTTTTTTTCTTTGTATTTGACCCACTCCTTGGTGGTTTCTTTCTTCTTCAGGGCAAAAAGCAAAAGAAAGGGAAAAATATTTTTGGGTTGTCAGAAATAGTGCAGTGCTTCTGGTGGCTTGATAACACATTTCCATTGCTGATCAAATAGAGTTGGTAAGGTAGACAGCTGCTGTTTTTGTCTAATTGCTAGCAGACATTTCTCCGCCTCTCTGAGACTTTAAGAGAAACATAACCCTTTTAGACCCAAACACCGGCAGTATCCTGTTAAATTAACATCATCTATTAATGTTACAAATGAGCAGGACTTATAAAATTTACTGCCTGGCGCTGACATTAACATTTTTGCTTCAGTATTAGCTGCTATCTTAATGATAACAATTGGCTAACATTGCTATCAAGAAATTTCTAATAGTTAAACTGCTAACGTTAATGTGTGTGCAGGCCTGATTAATATTTATAACTGTTTAATACTTGAAAGTTGGTGAAACAGAAGCTTTAAAGACCTCTCAAAAAACCCCATAAAGTGTTTGTTCAGTGTTGTTAGTGTCAATTACTGTTAATGAGGCGAAGGGTTGCATGTCTCTAATGGTGCTAAAGTTGTGTGTCAACTGGAGGAGGCAAAGATGTCACTGTTTGTATTGCAAACATCTGTCAAATTTTACTGTTCCAAATGAGTATTAATTCTCAGAATTATTTAATATCTGAGTATTTTTAACAATCCTAGAGCAGACATTAATGATAATGATGACAGCGATTAAGTCAGGAACAGCATGAATATCAAAAAAATGGTGAGGGTGGGTCTGCAAAGCGGTTTGCAGATGCATCAGCAATCGTATGTGTGCTTAAGGAGGTTAAGTAGTGCAGTCAATGGAATATGCAGCAGCTGACCTGTCATTTAATGCTATGTTATGTGCATACCTGGAGGAGCTTTTCACTTTGACTTTGTTATTAAGTACAAAAGCTGACTAATGGCGAGTCACAATACTAATGGTTTGATCTCAGACGTGTTTTTAAAAACCAAATGAAAATGATTAATAGTTGCACCAACCCAGGCAAAGTCAGGTAATCAATGGTAATCCATCATTGGCCATTCTTCACATCACATCAGTCATATTGTTTGCCTATTTTAAGGCTAACAATGATACCATAGAAATAGATTATAAGGAAATCAAAGTAAGCAGTCTTAGCTCAGTGGTGATGGATGAAGCTCTCAGAAAATACAAAACCCTATAATGACACAAGTTTTTCAGTTCTAATAATAAGCTTGTGAAACGGTTTATTGCCTTGAGATATCAGACACACTTTTTTCCTCTCAATGAGACCTTTTAAATGGCTGGCCAATGAAAGCCTCTAATATGAACTTTTGGGCCATTTTCTTTTGTAAATCTGTATTATATGTACACATCAAATTAAAAAAAACAAAACAAAAAACTTTTACATGCTAGTTTCATTAACATTATCAGGATTAAGCATATACTGTCTGCTACACCAAGCATTAAAGTTATTTGTGTCTCTAAGGTGTCCTGCTGGTCAATTTGAAATCAGATCTCATTTACACACCTGCCAGCTTTGGTTTCTGTAGCGGGATATTCAATACAGCATCCATCCTTGTCCCAAACAAAATGTATTCCATGTTATGAGGAGTGGGCTGAATGGATTGCAGAGTTACTTCGGAGAAAAGCATTTGTGTTTTTAAACCTTGTCACTGGATAAAAACCTGACGGTGTATTTAGTTTAGTTGAAAAGCTGAAGGTGATATTCAATATAACACCTTCGATATTTAAATGGAAGTTTCTGTGACTGGTTCCATTCTTAGTCAAGATCCCACAGATTCTAACTCAAACTTTCCCTAAACTTTTATCAAAATACTTTTAGTCACCCCTAGATTACTAAAGGTATAATACATATTCCAGTTTGTATTTCACATCTTTGAAGAGTTAAAGAACACACATGCCAAATTTGATGCTTCAACACCTTGTGGCGTTACTGTCTATAGACCGTAAAGGTAAAAACTTCACCAACAGATGGATGGATGGACGGTATGACAACACTATCCTCCTGCTGTATTTTGCACAGGAGGATAAAAAATAGCCATAAAAGATGGGGAGGGAAAAAATGTCAGTGGCCTCCACCAGTAAAACCATTCCTGTTTTGAGGGATGTCCTATTTACTGCGTTTCCATTAGTCCCTAGTCAGCGCGGCTCAACTCGGCTGTAGACATTTCCATTAGTACCTGGTACCAGGTACTTTTTTAGTAGCCACTCAGCCGGGGTGATCAGTGATCCGAGGCGATCCGAAGATGTGACGCAGAAGATCCGCATGCCAATGATTGGCCAGGGAGTGTCGTCACTAGCGGCGTCATGAGCGCGGCTCCTTCACCAGAATAAACTGTGCCATTTTTAAAATCCGACAGCAAGAAACTGGAGGCACGCAAACCAACACCATGGTCGAATGAGGAGGTGCAGCCATTTCCGTGCTCGCTGGAGATGAGACGAGAAACGGGAAAGTTTATCATGACGTCTCCGAGCGAACTGCTGCTTACGGGTGCATCGCACAACACAGCAGTGTAGACCAAAGCTAATACACTTTGAGTCACATACAAATAACGTCACAAGACTTCTGCTCACGTTGCTTTATCGACTCCACCCACTCTGAGGCAGTCCTCAATTGTAATGGAAACAAAACGAAACCGTGGCGAGTGGAGTCGACCCGCGCTGGGTAGATACTAATGGAAACGTGGCAACAGTCGCCCCTCTAGTGCACCTGATGTTGTTTCATTATCACCGAAGCACCTAAAACTGATACTGATACATTGACTCGATGCTATACTCTGGGTAAAAGATGTTCCCTTTATCTTTTTTAGCAGTGTATTTTGCAGTGTATATATTAATAATAACAGCACCAACAACAACAATGTAATGTAGACAGCATCGAAGCAGAAAGCGTTAAGAAAAGAAAATGTTGCATCTTTCAAAATCAACTGTAAGGATAAACTTATAGTTCATTATGGTGAGAATTTTATTGATTTATTTTATTGGAGAACAGCTCTCTCAGCATCTTTCTGGTGAGCGCGACAAGAACTTCAAAATAACCAACTTCCATGAAGAAACCTAAAGGATTTTTTATTCTAATTGTACACAAAAAAAACTGCCCTCTTGCTGACTTTCTCTCACATAAGCTAAGCAGGTCTAGATGGAAGCATCATTCAAACAATTACTTCGCTGTTAGTACTGCAAAGATTTGCCATCAGCAGCAGAAAAATTCACAAAAATATTTTCACTTAATGGTCAGATTTAATGTTTAACATTCAGAACGAGCAGGTTGTTGACAGAAACAGTGTGCTGAAATAAGGGGGGAAAAACAGGCTGTGAGATATTGGTCATTGTGCTCATTGTGAAAAACTATTATATGTACAGCATGGTAATGAGCGTGACATTCAAACTGAGGGAACATTGTTTAACTACTCAAATACGCAGCAGCATGTTGCACTCCATAGGAATATAAATAAAGATCTGTTCCTGTAATGGCTCTCAGGTCTCCTCTGAAAGTTTCTTTCCAGGAACTTGTCATACGTCATATTTTTTACCACAAACTCTCCAATGTGTGTTTCTATAGTCTCCTTCAGACTAGGCTGCATAATTAGATCGCGGGAAAGGCTGCTAGATAATCAGAGGGTGATGCAGTCATATGGTGGAAGTGTCTCAGTGTTGTTACAACCCATAAATCATAGATGCAGTTGCAAAATGATTCCAAAGTGAGTGAAACGTGCGTTTTAGCTTCAGTAACAAGATGCTCAACAATTACATGCACTGGAAGGGAGGGAGGGAGGCAAAACCTCAATATGCCCCTGCCCACAAATGCAAATTAAATATATATATTGCTATGGTCCATGTGTCCTGTTGTTTGCATGTTTTGTGTGGTTGTGTGCATTTTTCTCTCCACCCACCAGTAGTGTGCGTTTATGTGCGTGTGTGTGTGTGTGTGTGTGTGTGTGTGTGTGTGTTGGCTGAGACATGTAGAGACTGCAGATTGGCTGGTTTAAATATTTTATATTCTATTTTATATTATATGAATATTATATATTTCAGTTAGGGAAAAGTAGAAAACATTGGAACATTAGAATATTGTTCATATCTGAAGCTAATGCTGCTTAGCATCTTCAGTGGTTTCTGTGCTGCTGGCTTTTTCTTGGGCGTGGTTAGAGTGATGAGTACACCTCATGTTATGTTCAGGTTACCCCTGGGCTGGGGACGTAACATGAATCGTAAGTTGACCAAAGTCAGCTCGAGAAGACCAAAGAATGCGTGGTCTCTTTTGCTTCAATGCAAACTAGTGGGAAAAGTCAGAGAAGTATACACAGCTCCTTCAACTGAGGACAGTTTAAACTATGACCTTGTGAAAGCCACTGTCCTGCGCACATAGGAATTACCGCCAGAAGCTAATAGCAAAAATGCAGGGATTTGAAAAGAAACTGCCACACAAACTTTTGTGTGGTGTTTGCAAGGGAGAAGAAGACACTTCTTGGCAAATGTTGTCAGGCTAGCAAGGTGTTGGAGGAATTCAGAAATAAACTTCCAAAAAAAAGCAACCTACTTAAATGGACTAAAAGATACAACCGTGGCTGCAGCTGCTGTACAGGCTGATGCGCTCACTCACAGAAATGTTCTTTCATTTCCTGTCCATAACCTATCGGGTTTCCTCATACCACCACTGCTGCCAGTGAAAGAAAAAAACTGTAACAGTTACTGTACGGGATAACTGCAATCAAATCTATGCTGACAAAATGAGCTGCTGTAAACTCTGAATAGATGACCCTCTGTATGAACATGGATCAGTGTTGATTATTATATTATGGAGGTCCAGTTGAGGTCACTGACTGCTTTTGAAGACTCATCTAGTTTTTATTGACTGCAATAACTGAGAGCAGAGCAGCACTGCACTGTCAGCATTTTCTGTATGTTTTTCTTTCTATCCATGCTGTTCAATCCCTCTATTCAACAAAGATCAGAAAAAGTCTGTTTTAGTCAGGGGAAGAACAGTTAAGAGGATGAGTGGACGTACAGACAGATGATAGTTGGATGCACTACACAAATATATCAAATCTATCTGGTTTATGACCGTAAAAGCGGCAGAATTATGGAGGAACGTATGAGCGCAGCATCTGACCTTTGTGTATGTTGGGGTGGTGGGAGTACTTTATGAACTGGCCTGTCTGGCTGTCTGCTTGTCAATAAAATAAAAATGAGACAAATTTAAAAATTC
>VUQK01037967.1:0-10307 GCA_015106715.1 Bujurquina vittata | reverse complement strand
TTTTAGAGGTGCACTAATTAGCATCACAGGTGTCTACAATCTTGTAATCAGTCAGTGGGCCTTATATAGAGGGCTACAGGTAGTCGCAAGGTGTGTACCACATGCAGCATGGACCAGAGGAAGCAAAGGAAAGAGTTGTCTCAGGACAAGTTCACCTTTAATCTCTTTAGAAGTTGTTCTTGGATTTTTTGTTACCATTCGTATTATCCGTATCTTTGATTTGTCATCAATTTTCCTCCTGCGTCCACGTCCAGGTAGGTTGGCTACAGTCCCATGGATCTTACATTTCTGAATAATGTATGCAACTGTAGTCACAGTAACAGCAAGCTGCTTGGAGATGCTCTTATAACCTTTACCTTTAACATGCTTGTCTATAATTTCCTTTCTAATGTCCTGAGACGACTCTTTCCTTTGCTTCCTCTGGTCCATGCTGAGTGTGGTACACACCTTGTCACCAAACAGCACAGCAACTACCTGTAGCCCTATATAAATAAAACTGAATTGAATTCACACTCTGATGAACACATGGAGAGCAAACTGGGGTTCAGTATCTTGCCCAAGGATACTTTGGCACACAGGACTCAAACCACCACGTGGTCTGATTAGCAGATGACCTGCTCTGAATTCTGAGCCACAGTCCTCAATAAGATAAATGATATCTCACTTTACTAATTCAAACTCAGTGTCATATTCTGTCCAGCATAACAAGCCAATATAACCCAGAATAAGATGAATAAGACTGCACTGGACTAAACAAGTATTTATTGAACATGTCAGTGTGGGACCTGTGGGTTTCCCCACTCTCGTGCTTTAAGCATGTGGCACAATAATTGGGAGGTGGGGGGCAAAGCAAACGGGGCTTAAATTGAAACTGGCACATGAGGGATGAAAGTACAATACCTGCACCATGTCCTCTGAACTCAATCCAGGAGCTCCAAAAGTTTTGCTCTTCGAGAGCATCTCAGTCCGTCTCCATGGCACCACTGTGCGTCTCCCTGGACACCATGAATCTCATCATTTTCCCGTGGAGCTTCTTGATATTCTTTGCGTCCTGGGCCTGGTCGGTCTTGTATTGTAAACACAGTGGGGATGGAAAAGACACCTAATGAGGCCACTTACAGCATGAATGACCACTGGAGTCACAATTCTTGGACTGTAACCGATTGCAGTCATTTTACCATCGGCTTTGGACAATCCAGTAAATTCATTCCTATGCCCTTGTGACTGACAAAAGGACATTTAAGAGAGTAAATTAAGGGGGATTTTCCCCGAGGTTGCACTTCTCAGTCACCACCGACAGAGGTCAGCACAGACGCTGGGATGGCCCCACGCGTGCCGCTGGAAGCCAGTGTTTGACAATAGAGTGAAATTTCAACTGTCTGAAACATCATTAAGAAGAGCTGTGGCAGCCACAGCAAAGTCTTTACTCAAACCTGTCACATAAACTGCTGGGATGCAGACATACATGCGTACGCAGATATATACAGTACGCATATAAAACTGTATCTGTGCAGCAGGAAGAAGGCACGTGCTCAAACAGGATCTCGATGGAAGTGTTAATAGGAGGGGAAACAAGTTTGAATAGTAACAACTTGTCTGGGATTTGTTATGCGCATTAATTCTGACGACGCATCAAATCTGATCAGTGTAAATTTATGTGACGCGATCTTTAGTTATTTCCCTCCTGGGCTGTTTGGCTCCACCAACACCTCCTTTGGGAATATACAATCCCGTGTTTAAACCTGCCGTATTTTTGCTTTCATAACTGTTATCTTTCCATTTTGTTTTATGCAAATAAGCCAACAAACTGTAAATGTTAGAATATAAAGTGTGCAAATTTCACCTTTGCAGTATTTCTTTTTTTACAGCCTGTCATGTCTGGCAGTTTCTGCAAGCAAAATAGTAATCTGAATGCACTTTTGTGCCAAACATATTTATTCTCCCAAGATGAGCGCTATAGATTCTCTGCAGGCTTACCTTGTTTAGTATGTATATATATTCTAGTTATTCCAGCATTGACAGGCTTAAAGAGAAAAGGAAGAGAAAAAAAGGGGGGGCAGGGGGTGGGTGGGGGGATAGAAAAAAGGGGGAGAGAACACCAGCTAATTAACCTAAATAAATAAACTGCTGCAACTACATAACCAAGAAAGAAAAGACAACCGAGAAAAAAAATTGAGATTTATGCACGTGTATATATATACACACATATACATGTACATATATTTACATACACATGCACACATATACACATGCATATTCATACGCATATACACACACAAATCAGGAAAAATAATTTAACTTGAAAGAGACGCTACAAAACGAGGCACGATGTATAAAAAGCAACAATTTTGCAGCAGCGACCACCGGGAAGCCACAGCGAGGCAAGGCACAAGAATACCCGGACTCAGGTCCAGCAACACACACACACACACCCTTATACACACATACATACATACTTATGTGCCCATACCCCCACCCATATATGCGTGCGCATATATACCCACGGAGACAGTGACAAATGCACATTCATCCACCTTTGCAGTATTTGACAGAAATTCTTCCCACTTCTTGCGTCACTGTCCTGTTGAGACATTTCAGCACATCACGAACGTGTGTCGAGATAGCGCATGGAGCACGACAGCTCCTGGCTAAAGCTCCACCTAACGCCTGAGACAGAAATGAGCCCACAATAGGAATAAGACCAAAATGGAACCATGAGGTCAAAAAATGGTTAAGAAAATATAGTTTAGGGTTTTTTTTTTTTTCCTAACTCTTGTGTTGCAGTAAAACTGAACCTGCCAAAATAAACCAGCATAATAACATTAGTGATATTATCAATTTCACCCATACCGGCAATCAAAACTCTCGAACACCCACAAGATCAAACTTCTTTTTATGACAGAAATGACAGGAAACTGACGTTTGCTGACGTAAATCGGGAAAACTCATTATTGGACCGCAGAGGATGCTGAGGTCCAACATCCCATAAATGGAAATCAAAGATTAGCAGCAGCAGAGCATTTTTCTCCCTCTCTTTCCTCTCTTTCTTTCTGCCTCCACCTCTTCGGCCCTTTTGTTGTGGCGAGGCATGCCACGGGTCAGCCTGGGTCACGCCAAAACGAGAGAACGATGCTTAATGCCTTCAAACCCACTAAAAACCCCCACCGCGTCCTCTCTAACCCCCTCGGGGCAATTTCTCATAGCTCTCGGCCCAGTCGGTCCACGGTCTGGCTTGCATTAAATGGACACATGTGCTCTTTGTTTTGAGAAATGAGGCTGACACGAACCTATAACCAACCACATGAAAGATGGATTTCTCAGGCAGTGGCTAAACTTTGCTCAGGGACTTTTAACAGGAAGCATCACACAGCAACAGGAAGCGGATGATCTGACTTCATTGCGAATGACGGGCAGAGTTTAGCTCCAAAGTGGAGCAGCTGATCTGAGGGGGCCTTTATCAGTGACTCAGCTGACAGACGCGACTCTAAAGCCAGCAGAAGGTTTGATGGAAGTGTCGAAGTTAATTTGCTACAAACAGTCTCGTATTTGTCATGAATGAAACATAGAGAGCAGGGACGTCAAACACAGCGCGGAGCCAGAACCAGTCTGACAAAAGTACAGAGATGCC
The DNA here is from genome assembly GCA_015106715.1 of Bujurquina vittata. Taxonomy (NCBI): domain Eukaryota; kingdom Metazoa; phylum Chordata; class Actinopteri; order Cichliformes; family Cichlidae; genus Bujurquina; species Bujurquina vittata. Next base: position 6,679 of record VUQK01037967.1, on the reverse strand, counting down.
TGCTGGGAACCATTAAGAATGGACCGTGCAGTGGGCGAGGCTGCTCCAAAGCGCCATTCTTGTTCAGAAGCAACTAAAAACACATCAGTGAGGCTGATGAACACACATGACTGTGAACACACACTTCCTGCTGGTTATTCTGAGCCGGTCCTACTCTGATCTTCCTGTGTGTCCTAAAGCTCAGCATCCCAGCGCCTGCACTGCTCCTTCGGTTTGAGTAAGATGCGATAAAGTCTTCAGGTCCTTTTTTAATTAAGGAAACCAAAACGGTGCAGTTCATCAATACGTGATTGTATGATCTGTGGTTGGTGCTCAAGGGCAGATCATCAGGTCTCTGGTTCAGCTCCAGGTGGGCTGGGATTCAGATAACTTCACGAAAAACTGTGTTTTTAAAGTCCGGATGGCGTCTATTGCATGTACTTTAAGGGGTAACCAAGTTATGAGCAGCCATTTTGCAGGCATGGTTTGGGTGATTTTAAACTTTGGACTGGACTCGAGGTCAGAGTCTAGTCCAAAGAGGTCTGTGCTGCCACTCAGGGGGGATGTTTTAATGTTGCAGCAAATCAAAGTTATTTAAATGCAAACGCTCAGGGAAGTCCTTCTCAAACCACTGGGTGACGTCTTTATTTCTTATTGATGGAGGCAATGTCACGCTGCAGGTGGGCTCTCCGTTCAGGGCGTGCAGATAAAATTGTTGGGACGGACCTGTTAAAGAAAGAAAAACCTCAGTGGGCACTGAAATAACCTGAAATTAGATTTCATTGCAGCTGCACAGATTGCCCCTGTGGCAGATGCAGCACGCCTCCATGTTTCACAGCAGGTTCAGTCTTTTCTTCGTATGCGGCAGTTTTTCATCCGTCACAGAGCTGATGGTTTGGCTCATCTCTCCGAGGGTCGTTCTCCCAGAAGCTTTGTGGTTTGTCAGGATGCATTTTGGCAAAGTCTCGCCTTTTTCTGATTTGCTTCCAGCAGTGGGGTCCTCCTCGGCCGCCTTCCATTGAGTCCGCTTTGGCGATGGATGATGCTATCTGACACTGATGTACCTTGACCTTTGAGTTGACCTCTGATCTCTCTGGAGGTTGTTCTGGGCGCTCAGGTTGCCGTTCTTATTTTCCGTCTCTTCGATCACTCGTCATTTCTTGCGGCCACGTCCAGAGAGGTTGGCTTCATTCCCGTGGAGCTTAATGTGTGCAGCATTAGTCACAGGAGCATCAAGCTGCTTGCAGATTCTCTCGTAGCCTTTAGCCTTTAACCTTGATGACGCTTATCAATGAGTGCCTGTCTCTCTCCTCGGCGTCCTGCAGTCCATGTTCATCGTGGTACACACGGTGACGTCTCGGCCTGTAAACAGGCGGACTGACTGATTACAGGTTAGAAGACACCTGATTACAGGACACACCTTAGTTTAAACCCTGCGCTCAACTTTAGCCACTTTCATTAGTTTGTTTTTAAAATAATTCTTTGAACCACAATTCAGAAGCAATCTTTCTATTAGTTACTCTTCAGTAAAATTTATTTATGATTACTTTTGTCAGTTTAAAGTTATTTCAGTGCCCATTCTGTTTTTTTGGTTTCCTCAGCAGAATACCAACAGTTTTGTTTGTACATGTTTCATCGTGGCATTCAGGGGCGGCGAGCATTAAAAGTCAACAGCAGAGCCCCCACTGAAAGGGTTAAAGGGGTCCAGGTTTTCCTTTAATTTGTCACGGTGGCACCCTAATGTGACCTCTATCGGTTGTTCTTCTCTAAGCTGTAAAATATGAATGAAAATCAAGACCCTGCGTGGATGCGGGAGCGATCATCCTGAAGATCGGGATTTGAATCAGGACAGGAAGGAATTTCCAGCAAATGTGTGTTCGGAGACACAACTCTATAAAAAAAGTCCCTGAGCTGATTTAGTTTCCTCGGGCAAGGATTTTATAGGATACATTTCCAGAGGATTGTTAATTGTGCAATTAAAAGATCAATGTTTAGACGTTGTTGTGCCGAGCGCAGCGTCGTGATGAGTTTCTCACTTCTGTGTCCGATCTACAAGGTGTTCAAGTGCCTGCAGCCAGAAGCACTAAAGCTTCAGAGTGACGAGATAAAGTCTGGATGAGCCAGATAAAATAAAGCTCCTAACCTCAGCATGAATACAACCACTTGGATACGGTGACAAGAAGAAAAACAGAATCAACCTTTAAAGGATCACCGTGGAGCCTGCCTGAGTTCTGAGATGTTCCTCCGAGTCTTACCGTGCGTGACATCACGCCACCGCTCGTTTTCCTCCTTCAGGGGAGTACTTCATGTATTACGTTTAATTTACAACAAAATACAGGAAATAGTTTTCAAAAGGTACAATAGAGCATTCAGCAGCCGTGAAGGAAACAGCAGCGGTGCACGATGTTACACCCTGCTTCCCGTCAATCACCTGAAACCAACAGGAAGAGTTTTCTCACCTCACTGAGTCTCAGGTGGCGTGCAGGAACACACACACATGTTCAAAAGCTTCTTATCAGCAAGTTTCCAAGTTTGGGATAAAAAGTCTCACTTCAAGACCATTGAGTCAGGAAAAATCAAAGTCCTAAATCATTCCACAAAGCACCAACGTGCTCATTTAAACCAGCTGCTGCAGAGAGAAGGAAGGAGTCCAAAAGAGCTTTGACTTCGTCACACTCGGACTCGTTTCTGAGCTTTGTGAGAAGCTCAGAGCTTGCTTCTCAGTCTTGGCTGCTGTCACATATACAGGATGGGCGCAGTCGCCCTGAAGTTTCTGCATTCTGCATTTTAAAGCTAAAACATCAGCTGGTAAGAAAACTGCACCATGGCCAGATGTGTGTGAATTACTGCTTAGTGACACACTAATAAAATGCATGGCTAAACACAAACCTCACAGCATGGCAGGGTATTCACATGATCATTAAATAATAAGGTACGTCCATTAAAATGCTCCAGAACACCAACACAAAGGCTCTCAGATTAACTTTAACCCTTTTGGATTAGTTATAGCTTCAGGAGTGTTGAAGGGTAAACGTCACTGAAACAAACCTTGTTGTGGCTGAAAACACGTTTGTTTCTGCGCTGAAGTTGGCATTTTAACACCAAAGTCTGCTTATTGACTCGTTATTGGAGCCAGCCTCAAGTGGCCATTAGGGGAACTGCAGGTTTTTTTTTAGGCTGCCGTGGATGTAATCTGCAGCTTCACCGCTACCTGCAACTAAACCTTTAACACATTGCTCCTTCAAAGAGTCCTCAGGCGACTTCCCCCTCTCCACTCCATCAGCTCTGTTGCCTCAAAGAGAAAAACACTTGTTTTCCTCACCTGTCCCAGTGGGAGCGTTTTTACCATCTTTCTGTTTCAACCGTTAACTGAGCAGCAGACCCAGCAGGTCTCGCTCAGAAAACGAGGGTTCATCATACGTTGCCACAGCTTTGAAGAGTCTCATCACACATTTTGATGTATTCTAATGATCACCATGCCGTATTCAATAAGACTTGAAACTAGTGGCTGAAACGTCGCCCCCTGCTGGCCATTAGAAAGCTAAGGTTAAGGCAATTCTATAATGGTTTCACTTTTCAGACCCAGGAGCTGCATCCAAATGTTTTCACAGGCTGTTTTGTTTCAATCACTCTCTGAATCCGCCTCCTCCGACAATGGGACTCTTTCTTTTGCCAAATACAGTTGCCATAGTGACTCCAGGTAATCCACCATCCCCCCTACCTGAGGAAAGCTGCTGATAGCTGCTGAGATAACAAAGCAGTGTCCTTGCTGTGTTTTGATTCTGCAGCGGAGCCTTAACTTTCTTGCCAGTAACGGTAAACACTTCAGGGAGGCGGTGATAAACTCTGGAACACAAACCTGCTCCTCAGTCTTTTCATGCCATCGTATACAAGCCTGAAATCTTTTTTTTTTATTCAGGCAACAACAACCAGCACACACATGCAAACAACAGCATTATCTCACTGGCATGCAACGCTGCGCACTTCTGTTTGTGTGTCTATTTTTTTATGGTTTTTGTATTTTTAACCAGAAGGAGAAACACGGCGCTGCATCACGATAATCAGTGTGATGATAAACAGACTGAAGCCTCCATTCAAAATGCCCCAGCTGCTTCAGGACCAGCTGGGAACCACAAAAAAACCTTCTTCATCTGAAAACATCCTGGGCTTGACTTCACCTTCTCAAAGAGAGGACACAAATAAGAGCTGGACGCAGGCCCGGAGCTAACTTGCAGCTGTCAGGCTGCGATGACGGTTCTGTGTTACGCTTGAACAACATGAACATGAAAGTTGTCTTGCCTAAAATGATAAATAAGTAGGCAATCCTCACCAGAGGTTCAAAGGGGGCCGGTGCAGCAGATCCACCTTTTCTGCTACTTCAAAAGCAAATTTATATACAGTAAATAAAACTAAAGATTATTTTGCACTTACAAAACTAAAATACTAAAAATATAAATTTAATGTCTCTATTTTGGGTTTTAATTTAACACAGGGGTGCCCAAGCTTGTGGGCCGCTTTCAGCCCCGCCCCCTACTTCTCCGAATTACATCAAAAATAACACACAATTTGGCCCTTTAAGTTACTTTTTTGACATTTCGCCTTCTCGTCCAATCAAGAGGGTCTAAGAGGGTTAAGCGAAATGTCTAAAAAGTAACTTAAAGAGCCAAATTGTGTGTTATTTTTGACATAATTCGTGGACCGAAAGTTTAATGAAAAATATAAAAATCTGCGGGTTTGGTGAGTCCCACCTCAGGGTTTCCCAAACGCTGTCGCCTGGATTTTGTGACAACTCTGTGATACTGTTGTAATAAACTCCCGTGGTGACTGTGGCTCAGGAGGGCGAGCAGCTCACCTGCCAAATCTGAGGGTTGGTAGTTCGAGTCCTGGCTGCTCCAGTCGGCAGGTGTTGCCACCTTGAAGGTAGTATATGATGTCACTACTTTGCACTTCAGGCCAAACCCAGGAGAGATTCTGTTTCTCTGCTGACTTAGGAGCACCTTGGTGTCACCCCCAGAAGAGCTGAAGGAGGTCTGAGCATCTTTTCTTAGCCTGCTGCCCTCAGAAAATGGATGCATGGACAGAACCACCATCTTTCTGCATAGATAGCTGATTAACAGGCTTTTAAAGGAAAAGTATCTTCAGAGGCCTGTGGGGAGGAGCACCATGTTAATATTAGCTAATGTTAATGTGGTGCCAAGCATGGTAACGAGATACTTGGGAACCAAACAGTCTGGCTTCCCGTAAAGGATCTGAACCAGAGCAAGAAAGATGGTTTGTCTGTGTGAAGGTGATCGTGCAGAGAAGGCAAAGTACGATAAATACTACTGAGGATGTGCTTGGGAAAAAATACAGACATTATATGAGAGTCAGACGCTGCATGTGCAATAAAAAGAGAAAAAAGATTTGATCCAAGATGACGGGAGCTGCACACAGAGGAATGCAGGTGCACCTTGACCTCAAGCTCCAAATGTTTTGAAACCGTTTATTAAATTCACAGAGACAGATCTTCTGTTCATCTTCAACTCTTGTTGACACACTTTGGGTCAACTTACCAACCAGTGATGCCATCCTAGCCCCCAGAGTACAGCTGACATCTGCAGCCAGTAGAGAAACTGAACCTTCACATTGTTCCCTGGACGCTGCGATTGAAACCTTTATGGCGGCCGTGTTTCCAATTACACGCATCGCCCTTCTGCCTTAATCAGCATTTAAATGAAACGCCAAGTTTCCTTTGACTAGTGTCACTCAGATTCCTGTTCATATTTACTGCATCTGGCAGAGACTTGATCCTAACTTTGAGGCGTATTTCTTTTCTAATTGAGAGCTGCTGTCATGAGTTGGAGCGGTGCCACTGCTCGTAAAAAAGGAAAAAATTATACCAAGGAGGGGAAAAGTATTAGGACCATGTGTGGGGGAATGCTTTCATATAATTTACAGAGTGACACTGGCCAGCACAGCGCAGGTTGCTGCTAACGTTAGACAATAACACGTTTGTGGAAAACACGGCGAGACTGAAATCACTGAGCTGCTGGAGATCACAGCCTTCTTTCAAACACAATAAAAATATATAGCGCATGATCAAAACACAGAAGATCTGAGGCTGAGCTGCAGACTGAAGTGAGATGCCTGCCGGAGGCAAAAATTAGCTCACTGCTTTGGTTCAAATGTAACGGATGGAGACAAATATGCAACAAATTGGCAAATACTTCAAAAATGAAATAAGTTAAAGCTCCAGCAACACTTTTTTTTGCTCGATCAAAGACTTTGGCTTACGGCCTTCATCAGAACTAAAATTCTTCAGTCAAGCAATGAAGTTCTTTATGCAGCCAATATCCTCCTCTGTGCACCCTGGAAGAAGGTGAACCTTAAAAAAGCAAAGCGAAAAAGTATTGAAAAGTATTTTTGATGCATGTGGGACAAACTGGTGATTACGTTTTCCCTGGACTGTCAGTGCGGGTGGAGGGGTGATGACCTGAGCACCTTGCAGTCACCGAGTGTATCAAAGTGTTCAAATGTGAGGCCGCGTGTGCGTGCAGCGCTTCAGTGATCCCGAGCACAGCAGAAAACCTGCAGCAGGAAAAAGAAGACCGTCAGAGAGACTGTGCCTTTTTTTCATGTTCAAATGGCCTTCAGAAAGCTGACAGTCATTACACAGAAAGGCACCGCTACATTCTTTACTGCTATTAGCGGCTGTAAAAAT
>VUQK01037943.1:0-11088 GCA_015106715.1 Bujurquina vittata | reverse complement strand
CAGAGAAACTCCTCATTGTTAAAATGGAGGACACCCCCAACCTCATATGCATACAAAGAGCTATCACATAAGTGCGAACCTTTAGGTCACGTGAGGTTGCATCCATATATGGGGACTGTGGGAGTGTTGATTACTGTACGCTGTAACCGGAAGTACCTGTGGTCATGTGACTTTCATTGTATGCATGTGTCAATAAAAGCTGGAGAGGCCAGCTGCTCGGAAGGTTTCCTCTCCTCTGTGTCTTAGGGATGCAGAGGGAGGTCTCTTCCTCTGTGTCCGTGAGGGACGCAGAGGACGGCCTTCCCTTGCAAGTAAAATGCGAGTTGTGCGTTTGTTCCTTGTTTATTAGTTGTTAAAATGATCTTGAACCCATCAGAAGTCCATTCAGACAAAATTTCATGAGGCCAAGGTCCTCATGAAATTTTTTTCATGAGGTCCAACTATTTATATATTTATAAATATATATATTTATTTATATTTATAAATATTTATATATTTATAAATATAAATATAGTTAAGTAGTTGATCAACATCTGCATGCATTGGATTACCTATCAAATGAAATGCATTGAGTCTTATTCAAGTACTTTTTGACAGTATCATGAAAAAAGCCCTGAACATGTACGTCTAATTTCTTGTGCATAATTTTCTCTCATTTACTTAGTAAAAGTAGGATGACATGTCAAAATAAGAACCTAAGTAAAACATGAGAACTGTGCTTGTTCACAATGAGTAACTTCAGAAAAAAGAAATTATTGAAAAGTCTGATTTACATTTTTTATTTTTCACATCTGGACTCAACTGTCTCAAATTATTTAAAGAATTTAAATTTGAACTCATTTAATAACTGAGCATTTTTAGGCAATAACGTATTTCTTTTGTGCTCAGTGAGAGAAGTGAGCTCTTGCTTGTCCTGCCAGAACTTTAAGCCTGACCTTGAATGTAGTCAGAGCCAGTCTTAGCTATCAGTTAATCCTCTTCTCTGTCTCACAGAGAAGTATTTCTTGCTATGTGTCACTATGTTTCTATTTTTGTCTTTTCCTGGGTAACCTCATCCGTCCTTGCTTTGTTACAAAGTTTACCGGCCATACTCATGCGATTGGTCAGTGGATTTCCTTGGATGCTTCACCACTACCGTAAGGACTGTAAAAGCAGTGCCGGTAAACCAGAAAGCTCTCTACAAGATTTTAAGTGGTCATTTCTGTTTTGGTATTAGGTTCGGGTCCGCATCAGGCATTATTTCGGTCCAGATCCAGACCGAGGTCCGCCATTTGGGGATGCCTAGTCTAGACTCTGTGGTGACCAATCAGTGTGTGCAAATGGTGTGTCATGCTCCATGAACCACTCTTTTGCAACTTGAGTCCAGTCACTCCTGGCATAGTCATCCTGGAATATACCATTATTTAGGTACTCAGCTAGCCAATTTTTTTATAAACAATGTTGCTGAACCTAGGCCTCCAGTGCAATGGAAGCTTTGCCTATTTGCTTAGTCAAGACCAGGTGGTGACCTATTAACTGACAAATTGTTCTAGTGTTAGTCCCAAATTCTTGTAAGACCTGAGTGTGCAAAAGGCAGTGACCATGCTACTTATCTAACACTGGCTTGTTTTTCTCAGGCATTAACTTAACAGGTCTTGCAGCCTTGTTTGGTGACAATGTATGGGGTTTGTTTTTTTTTAGTGCAGAAGACTGAAGCGTGTTCACAGGCTTAACAAATTATAAATGTTTTACAATTGTTTCCAGCAGCAGCTAGCATGACATTTGAGGTGAAATGCAATGTCATCTAGATGCCTGCTGGGGGAAGCACAGTTTCGCACTTTATACCTGTTTTCTCTGCGCTTCAATTCGCTCCCACAGTCCAAAAGTCAAATACAAAACAACCATTTTTAAAATATTTGTTGTTTGGACAATTATCAACATCTGTAGGGATCCAGAAGTGCTGTGTAGATAAAGATAACTGCTGTAATGACTTTTATTTTATCAAGAGCCAGAACCAGTTCCTGGATAGCAATAATGCTGCATACCTGGACAATTGTTGTGAGCCAGCAACTGATCATAGATATGTATGTCCTATGTGACAATGCCAAATTTAACATTAAAGGGACTTTAAATGGAGACATGTTAACAGCATTGATTGTTAATTTTTAACATATCAGGTCAAATCTTTTTCCCACATTCAAAATGTAATTCAAGAATTAAAAGGAAAAAAACTTGCATCCCTCGCTTATTTGGCAAAAATGAATATTATTAACTTAATGAAGTAATAAGACCTTGAATAGCACGTATGTGTATATGTATAGCACAGTAATAGCATCCATGTATCATGCATGTGTACTGTGTAGATACTTTAAAGGGTTAAGCCTCATAAGGAAAACATCATATCTTCTCTTTTACAATGAGTATAAAAGGGTTTTTGTTCCTCTGAATGTCTGGCTTGAGCATTTCCAACTTTAATCATAAACATTAATGATACCATGGGCACCAAAAAGAGCGATTGATATTGCTTTTTTACAAAGGCCATCAATTGCAAATTATGATTTTAGTACAATAATGTGCTTTTAATTGACTTTTCGTCCATGCAGCTCCAGGTGGTATTCAGCAGTGATTTATTCTGGGAAAACTTGGAAGGAGATAATGAAGGAATTCCCCTTTGAAGTCCTATGAAATCGATTAGGCAAAGACTTTGCTGGGGCTGTCCCCCGGAGGCTTTTCTATCAGAGCGTAAGACTGGGATAAAGGAATGAGGACAATATTAGGGACCCCTGGCCCTAGCTGTCAGCTCTCGCTACGAAACCCTCTGCGAAAAAATATTTGACATCAAAACTGGGTCAGCAAGAGCTCAACAGTTGCATTTGCAAAGGATAATGTGCACCGTTGGTTTTAGGAGTACGAGCTGAGCTGTTAATAAAATGTGCAATCAAAAGAAAAGGTCTGAGCTTTTATTCTGTGATTAGAAGTTATTTAAAGCCTGGACAGATTTGATGTTGTGTCCATTAATTTGGCTGCATTAAAAATGACTTTCCTGTGAAATGGGTTTTTGGGCTGTTTATTTAAATAATCACCCATTATCACTACCATGTTTAAAGTCTGACATTTATCAGAAACCCATGCTCAATTAGGAATTTAACTAAACAGCAAATTATTAAATGAACTCTCCCTGTTTTTGGCAGTGTAGAAAAATTATGTGACATCAAATGTATATTATTATTAGCATTACCGCCAGTCCAGTGCAAGTGTGCAGCTCCTCATGTAAGCCTCTCTTCTCCTCTCCATCAGGTGCCATGCTAGAGACCTTTGTTCATGCAGTGAAATTTACACAAAGATAATTAATCTCAAAAACCTTAGAAATTCATGGCAGACTAGATGCATAATTATTGCTACAGGCTTTTTAAGCCCACAAAGGCACTGGATATGCTGAAAGAAGAGATTAAATAAAAGACTGAAAAATTGTGTTTAATTCTTTTCAACCCTCCAGGTTCATCTTCTCTTCTCAGCTGCCCTTGTGGGATAAGCACGTAATAAAAAAGGCTTTCATCTTAATTTTTTTAAAGTCTTTTGAGATCTAAAATGGGATTTTTAGATCACAAATTTAAACAACTGCTCCTCTCTATATTTTTTTACACAAAGATCAAGCCAGGAACTCTGGGGTAGAGAAGGTGTAGGGCAGTGTTGGTGATGGTGCTGATAGATGAGGTTGACAGCACCAGGTCACAGTTCAAGCCTGGAGGGCATAAACACACAAAAAAGGCCATTTTGAGCAGATTTGTTGTTTGGACAGTCCTCAACATCTGTGGGATTCCAGATCAGCTTAAATCTATCTGCCAGACATTAAAACACTGAGAGGTCCAGGTGTCTTCTAAGTGCTGTTTGGATAAATTTAACTGCTGAAAGGAACTTTTTTAACACACCAGGCATGCAGTTTTATTGTGAGCCAGCTATTGATCTTGCAGAACATCTTTCAATCTAAATCAAGAATTCATTTGCTCCTGAACAGATCTGATATAAAGCAGTTGTTAATAAATCACTACTGTGAGGCTCACTGGCTATAAATATGAATATTAAAGTCATGTTTCTCTTCAAATGGGTGTTGCTTGATGTTAATTAACAAGTGAGCTAATTAACTGAGCTACCCAGCATTAGTTAATAACTTACAGCTCCTGTCATTCCAATATAGACACTTGTGGCTCCAAATGACATCTAACTCAAGACTTCATAGCAGTTGTGTGTCAGTATAATGTAGGAATGAGACAAAATTTATGGTGTCACTGTGTCATTATGACTAGTCACTAATATGCATGTTAAAATATGACTCATTCTTAAACGGTCACTTTCCAATTCCATTCATCCACTTTCTTTTGCTCGTCCAACTCGGGGTCATGGTGAGGCTGGAGTCTATCCCACGTGTCGTGTACCCCTCCTTTCACCCTTTGACAGCTGTGATAAGCTCCCGCTCCACTGTGACTGAATTAAATAGGCAAAAGAAAGTGGATAAATCTGAGCTCCAAGGCTCAGAGAGAGACAGAAAACTATTTACATCTATGGTCAATTTAGAACTGTCATTTAACCTAACAAGATGTGGTTTTGGATGCTAGAGTGACTCAAACATGTAAACTCCACACAGAAAGGCCACAGCTGGAGTGGATTTGAACCCAGAACCTTCCTGTTGTGGGGCAGCAGGACATCACTGTGCTGCCCCACTTTTGGGATCCATAAACAAAAATGTTGTTTTATGCTGAGAAGGAAGGCTGGGTAGCAACTAGCAGCTCCCAGAATGCACTGCTACATGTTTGGGAAGTTTGAAGAATTTCCTTGACGCATTCACATTGAGAATGCAGCCCCCCCCCCACACAACAATCTGTCTAAATGAAAGTTTCCTGTTGCAGGAAAAGTCTTCCATGTGGGTGTACAAGTGATGTCGTATTCACTAATCTGGCAGATTTTTACTGTAAGCAATAAACTTGTTGGTCAGTGCGTCATATAGAAAAACAGCACTCATGGTAGTCAATCTTTTCCGAACCAGAAACAAAGGTCAAATTGAACATGCAGCCAGCCAGGAGTTCGCATACCCTTAACCATAAAAGAAAAAATAATTATCTGTCCTGCAGGATAATGGCATCTCCAAATATAACCAAAAGCACTGTGTTAATTATTGTAATATTTTCAGTGAATATCATAGCTGAACTCTGCAGGGATTCTCCTTGGGAAACTTCTCTTCTTCCTTTGGTCCACCGATGAAAAGCGCATCTTGGCTTCCTGCTATTTCTCTAATTAAAGTCAAACAGGAGCACAGCGTGCTCCACCACACAACCCCCCCCCACACACACACACACACTCAGAGTCAATTTCACAATATCATGTATTATCTCCCTTAAAATAGTCTATATGAAATGTACTTTACAATGTAGGAGAGGTAGGAAAATCTTTTTTTTAATAAAGCCAAATATTTCAAAAAGCGTTAACTTAAAAGAAATCAAAAGAAATCTACATAGCTACACTGATCTTACTGGACTACCTATTCTTAAGTGTCATTTATGTTATTCTTTAAAATATTAAGAACCTCAGCACCTAATGTCAGCCCTCTCAGGGCTTTAGCTTCTTTGCAAACAAAGAGTCTCTGCATATGCTGTCTATTCAAATGAGAAATGCACTTGTTGAAGCCAACCAGCTGCAAATGCAATGAGCTGAGGTTGTTACACGACTCGACGAGGCATGCCAAGCTGTGAAGCTTTTTAACAGGCTTCACTGCAAGCTGAACCTCTCACTACCACTGATCCAACACGTTCTCAGCAAATGCTCTTGTGATTACACACATGTCATGCATGCAGTCTTGTGAAAAAAGGTTAAAGCATGTCCCTTAAAAACAACAACAACAAAGCATGTGGAAAGTGAATGCACTTTTCATGCTGCAGCATATCAGAGGTGATCATCTGGCTCTTCAGCACAAAATGCACAGTGTTTGATATGCTTACAATGCAGCTGTTTCTCCTTTGACATATGATGGCAATGGCAAATCAGTAAAGCAAGCTTCTTCACCCACACTAAGTGAAGGACAATAACGTCATGCAAAGATCCAAATGCAGCACATTTTGAAAACCACATGGTTAACCCTTTGTCATCTAGGTTAGAAAGGCTGCTGTTATGATAATTATACATTGCTAACCAGACCGTACTGCTGCCGTGGCTGAAATTACATTTCATTTTAATAATTGTGTCATTGTAACATCTTTGGTAGGCAGGAGGAGGCTAAACAGCACAAAGAGCAGAGTGTCTCATTTAAATGTGTACTTTACCAGAATTGACACATCGGTGCATTTCCATGTAAACATGCCAGGTGCATTTTCTTTTACGGACTCAATATGGGTTGTAGCTGTAACCACTAAATTTGTATGTGACAGGTGCTTTTTTGATATTTGCGTTTGGTTTTGAACTCAGGTATGCTTTCTCTTTAAGTAAATGTTTCCTTTCCTCTTTGACAACTGCAGTTCATTCTGTTTTTTTTTTTTGTCTTTTTCTAATGGACATGCTACTAAAGACAAGTTCAAACAATTGAGTTAACTCCAGATCAGTCCTTTAATCTGTAAACAAAAAAAACAGACCTCATATGGTTATGAAACTGCTTGAAACTGTTTAAACTACACTAAATATACACTACACTAACTATATATATAATATGGGCTTAACTTTATATCCAAAAGGTCAAAGGTAAACTGTAGTGTGACATGACTCTGTGCAGATAGGCGCATGAAGTGCAACTTCACTGCTTGGCAAATGTATAAAGCTGTGTTGTATCAGTTTTAGTTTTAATGTGCTTGCATCTTCTGCAGTTAGAACTATTGGTGGTTTAAACATCTCCCAAAAATTGTGTTGGTGTAACACACTTTATTAGGCCTGCAGCATCAACATGAACGAAACAGAAAACCACAGATTAAGTCTTGAGGAGGTGAGTCAAATGTGAAAATTAGAGTCTACATTTAATGCTTAGCAGCTTAGAACTCATAAATAATAATGAAAGATCAGTTCAGTATTTCAGAGAATACACATTTGCTCTCTTGCCCAAAGCTAAGCAGGCTAATTCAAAATTCATTCAACCAATTTGTGAAAACAGGATATTTCATTCATTCAGCCATTTTACCTGTTGGTTTATGTAAGCATTAACCTCCTAAGACTCATGCTCCTGTTTTTTTTATTTAATTTCTCCTATGTGATTAGATGGACCTGATACGTATATAAACTAAGCTTCCTCTTTGTACAGGAAGTTATATTTTGTTACACGGTTGTTACATACTTTTATGAGTAAAAAATGTCCTCAGATGTGGACAGTGGTATTTTTTTATAGCATAACAACAAAAACAAAATGACTTCAGAAAGTATAAAATACTATTGAGCACAATGAGGTGCAGCAAAGCCAAACTGTAATGTCCTCATATGTGGATGCAGGGTCTTAGGAGGTTAATCACGGCAGAGGGAGGGGTGAATTCAAGAGATGTGCTGGTGTGCTGAGCTGTTTCCAGTCTTCTTATGCCAGACTAAGCTGCCTGCCTGTTTGCTGCACTTTCAGCTTACACACAAGCACGAGGGTGATATTAATCTTCTCATCAGACTCTGCAAGAATGCAAATGTGCCTTTTTGGCTCTATTTGGTTTTATTATTATTTAATCCATCCGTCTTGTGTGTGTATTTCTAATTGCATTAGAATCCTAACCTCATGTAATCTAGACAAACCACTTATTCATCAAGCTATTTAATGTGGATCCTAATAGAGAGACTGTGCTTTTGTTCTCAAGGACCAACAACACTTTTGCTGCTTTGTGTTTGTGGTTAGTAAGTATTTAAAAATAAAAAAAATTAAAAAAGATGGAAGGTGCATAGTGGCAAAAAGACAACACTTATCCCCCAGACCCTTGAAAATGACGGTGCTCTCCCAAGCCATAATAAAGTGTAGATGCAGCGCTGTTACAGTATGACGCATTGCGTGCATGTTGCCACTGCAGCAGCAGTCAAGAGTTCACAAAGTTCTTTAAATTAGTTTGGTTAGGAGAACACTTTTCAGGGTGTATCATTCTCCAAGTTCAACACAAAGTCAAGTCTTTGGCCTGCTCTCTTACGCAACATAAAGATGGATATTAGAAAATGTTTCCAGCTGTGTAACCCTGACTCATCCAGACATCAGTGACCCGCCAACTCCCTAAAGTGAACCTCCTGCAGCTTTGGCAGCAGTGATTAGAGCAGCTGTAAATATTAATGGGCTTGCTTCCTTGCCAAAGTATTGAGTGGAGGCTCCGCCATTTAATTTTTGTGAATCAAAACTGGATTAACTGTTAAAACATCTGCGTGTACTCTTGTGCTGCTTGCAGCAGACCTCTCTGGATTTAATGATTTGCTGTGGCACACAGCAGAGTTTAAGGAAGGAGAGCTCGTATTGTTGCAGATGTGGTTGCACATAAGCCTAAACTGAACTCTTTTTTTCCCCTCTTTGCAGCAAGCCACTAATTTCACTAGAACTCATGTGACTCCACCTCTGCCTGCATCTGTGTGTGAGCCTGTCTTTATCTCCTCCTCTCTGTGTGCATTGTGTGTGTGTGCAGTGCAATTGTGTGCTGACTCCAGGATGCAGTAGTCTCATTCATACATGTGTCATCTTGCCTCGAGCAAAGGCAGTGTAGGGTTTCTGGACATTGTCAGAGCAGGTGCAATGAATGCTTCCCTTTTTCGCTGTGACCACCTTTGCTTCACTTTTACCCCCCTTTCAGCCTCAAGGCAAGATCTTGACTTATCTTAACTGTAAAGTGACTCTAAGGACCTTCCTTGTGTTTTTAGAGGGTGAATTGAGCAGCACTTCACCAAGTCAGGAAGAGGCGAGAGGTCTTGGCGGCAGCGCTGTCGTCATCACAGCAAATGTGGTTCAAGAATTAGCGGAAGTTCATCAGCTGATTCATATCTCAATTGTCTTTGTTTATGATAACATTTCAAAGAAAAGGGAAACTCAATTACCTCTGTGTAGGTGTGAGAGGGAGACCAATGACAGCCACAGATGGCAGATAGAGACTGTGGTTATGTGCATACAGTGTAGCGGCTCAATGCAGGTGCAGTTGGAATTAGCATGAAATTTTCTCAGAAATGTTTTTCACATTCTTATCTTGATGCTACTTGTTGGGTAGCAAATGTTCCATGCAGATATATATATACTGTAGCCTGGAAATGCTCGTAATATCAAAAACCTCATTTAAACAGAAGTACAGAAAATAAAATTTAAAAAAAACTTTATTTAATAGCGGTGACAAAATAAGCAAGATAAGAAATGAGGTTAATTTACTGCAGTTTGTTTGTCTGCTGTTCTTAGCACATGTGCAGCAGACCTGCTAATTGTTATTGCTTCAACATTCTAATTAGTTGCCAAGCCACATCAACTTAAAGCGTGCTATTTTTATGCATGCGGCACAGCTGAACAAGCACGTTAAGGCAAGCGCATGCAACATGCAACATGCAGCAGACAGCACATGTGTGGTGGCGCAAGACAAGAACTGCTTTGGCTCTGCTGATGGATGTTATTGCGAGGCTGTTGTTACAGGGGTCACTGCGAAGGTCCTGCCTCTCCCTTGATCTAATTAAGCAACAGTGAAAGGAACAACAGTGAAATAGAGCACCTTTTTTGCGTCGAGTTGAATTTGTTTCACACATACTCTGGGGTTTCAGCTGAGCCCATTCAAGGTTCTCTTTCATTGCTATTGAAAGCAGATAGAAAAGGCTGCCCTCATGCCCTCAAACTCATCTACCTCTGTTTGCCCTTGAAGATGAATGGAAACTATACGCTGTTGCAATGTGTATGACAAACTAGTGAAGTGACTGGTGTGTATCACAGCAACTTGCTTGATAAGCATATAAATGCAAATGTGTTATTATAGAACACAAAACACAGGACAAAAGCAACAATATTAAACGTGCGCATCAGCTTGATTAAGCAGACTGCGTAAACAAAGCACACAGAAATGAACCAGACAGTTGTGGCTGAGAGTGTGTTAGACGTTTGTCTAGACTGCAAGCGAGATCCTTCCCGTCATTGTTGGTTGGCATTGAGGGGCTGCAAAACAGGAAGCAATCTCTGATGGAAAACATACAGTTAAGAACATTAGAAAATCAAAGTGCAGCAAAAAATTATTTGGATATTTATTTTGAAATCAAGTTGAATTTTTCTTTTTTTTTTTACATGGATATAAGTGCTTTGACAAAGCAAGGGCTACCATGCTTCGTCAAAGATTTTTTTTTCCTTTTTTGTTTTTATTTCACCTGCACCTACTGTCTATTATTATGCTGATTTAGCAGAAGGAAAGATCATAACCCTATACAGTTATAGTCAGAAGTTTACGTTGACACATGGGCATGGATGTAATTTGTTTTTTTTAATGATTTCTTTGGACTGCTCTTTTTGCAGAGTGGACTGATTGTACAGAAAAAAATTTTAGTGACTTTAAAACAAGTATTGTGTCATGGAGAACTGTGTAACAGGGCAGGTGACGGACCCAAAATGCAGGACTCAAAAACAGGATTCACTTAACTTCAACAAGTGGAAAACACAGACAATATATACACACAAGGCAACGAGGGGAGAGTGGAAACAGGTGGG
The DNA here is from genome assembly GCA_015106715.1 of Bujurquina vittata. Taxonomy (NCBI): domain Eukaryota; kingdom Metazoa; phylum Chordata; class Actinopteri; order Cichliformes; family Cichlidae; genus Bujurquina; species Bujurquina vittata. Next base: position 467 of record VUQK01037943.1, on the reverse strand, counting down.
GAGAACAGGTGAATAGAATCACATACTAACAAGACAGAGGAAGCAAGATACAATAGACCATCAACGTAAAAGAGGAAATGAATAAAGAGTAACACAGAAATGAAAACTTGACAAATGAAGAGGCAGGCACACTGAGCAGTGACGTGCAGTCAGGGGCGGCAGGTGAGGCAGTGCCTCCCATGTCATCATGACAAGTAAAATACTAACAATGATAAGAGAAAATACATTTGACCACTTGACTGTTCTATAAAACTGTTTTCTGAATTACTTCAACACGTTAATGGTCAAAATCATGGAATTTACGCAGCGCCTGTTCAAACACATCATCAGCCTAATAGCATAATTCCCTAAGTCATATTTTGGCACATTTTGAAATACCTACCTAATTCTACTTTGCTAACCGTGTAGATTCATTTAGATAGATATCTCAATTTTGACCAAATATGACTTAGGCAATTATGCTATTA
>VUQK01037935.1:0-21760 GCA_015106715.1 Bujurquina vittata | reverse complement strand
GGCCTATAGCAGCATAACTAAGGGATGGTTCAGGGTCACCGGATCCAGTCCTAACTATAAGCTCTATCATAAAGGAAAGTTTGAAGCCTAATCTTAAAAATAGAGAGGGTGTCTGTCTCCTGAATCCAAACTGGGAGCTGGTTCCACAGAAGAGGGACCTGAAAGCTGAAGGCTCTGCCTCCCATTCTACTCTGAAGGATCCTAGGAACTACAAGTAATCCAGCAGTCTGAGAGCAAAGTGCTCTACTGGGGTGATACGGTACTATGAGGTCTTTAAGATAAGATGGGGCCTGATTATTCAAAGCCTTGTACAGTATGTGAGGAGGATTCATAAAAAGCAAGTGACCATAATCCAATAAAGGTTTAAAAAAAGTTGTGGAACTCAAGCATTTCCTCACTTTATACACATAAAATCAAGTTCACATGCAATCAGGGACATTTTTTTAGTTCAAAAAGGAGTAGGAGGAAGCAAATGCTTCTTAATTCCCATTATTCATAATTCCTTGCTTTGTACAGAATTTGTTTTAAACTTTAGCAGATCCAAAAATTTCAACTTGTTTGACCTTAAAAAATAGTGTTTGTATGCTCCAGATATCTGACATTATTAACTATCCTTATTGCTTCTTTTTGTAATGTGCATAGTGGCTGTAGTGTGCTTTTGTACGCGCTACTCCATATTTCCACACAATAATTTAAGAGAAAACCATTGAGCAGGATAAACATTAAAAACACAGCAAAGCCCTTTGCTATTTTTGCTTTTACATGACTAACATGAGGCTTCTAGTAGATTTTATGATCCAACATTACACCCAGAAATTTGTACTTATACACTTTATTTAAAAAAAATAAATCTAAGCAAATGTAAAATTAGGATTCAATTTCATTTGTTGAAAATTCACATTGTATAAATGATGACAGAAGATATTATAAAAGAAATTTTATATTTTATAACAAACTTTTATTGTGTCCACGATGATGACAGAGGGGGTCAGGCTAATTAAAGTGACTCGTCATGCTCCACACTGACACCCGCCATCCTCCATCCATTGGACTAAAACGGAGGCGCCGCTCTTTATTTACACATGGTGAATCCTCCATGTTTAACCCAGTAACCTAACCAGAGCTCATGAAATTAAATTATTTGCTCGGTTATGTTTTTTCTCATCTGTGACTTTTGACATCAATGTAATTCCATACACACCAGTCAGATTGATTCTGATATACTCTTTTCTTCATGTCCCTTTTGGATAATTCCCAATGAAATTCTTTGCATCTTCAACTGCTGCCTTGTGTCTTTTTGTTGGTGCCACCATCTCCAAGCCATGCTTAATAGCAGAGTCTCGCTATGATTTCCTAAACAGAGTGTTTGTTCCTTTATGTGCTTCATGCTTGTGTTCAAGAGTCCGGATTTTGCCTACAAAGTACAAATGTGGATTTTGCTACTTTTATTCATGAACTTGACCGTTTGACCTGATAAAAGCCTAGTTTTGACCTGAAATTCTTTTTTTTGTTTGGTAATTCTGCATTTGGGCAAAACCGTGACAGAATCCCAGAGAAGAGCTCCGGTATTTACTGCTTTACCTTCATTACAACACTAGCTGCTGTGGAGACAGAAACAGAGAGGAGGGGTTGATCTTTCTTGTGTGGAACTGTCAAAAAGGCCATCTGACTTCACATATTTTGTCCAGTAGGATGAGAGCATGGATCTCAAAGATATAGCCCAGCTATTTATTTTCATTTCAGGGCTCAATGAGAGGTGTGAACTAGTGGAAGAATTTCTTGTCATAGAAATTCCTCCACGGGGACAACAGGTGGCTCAGACCTCTATAATATGTCAGGATGTTTGGAGAAACTGAACCTGCCATGGACTAAATTGCTGAATGTCACTATTGATGGATCTCCAAACCTCACCAGGAATAATTTTGGGCTCCTGTGGAAGATTTGGGACCAGTTAAGGGAGTACAACCCAAGCCCAGATTTGATCCTTCTGTACGTCATCGTTCAGTAGGAATCCCTTTGTAAATCTCTGATGCATCTTGGTCACGTAGCAAAATCAGTGGTGAAACTCATTCATTTTATCCAAGCACGAGGGCTTATTCATTGCTATTTCATCAAATTACTGGAAACACCTGAATAACTCAAATGTCTGCTGGCTGTGTCTGTCTGGGGAAGGTGTTTCGCCATGTGTGGGAGTTGAATGGAGAAATGTGGATGTTTCTCATTGTTACCGAAATCAGGGTGTTGGCTCAGGTACCATCCTCCCTCACTTCGCTGCTTTGTCCCCAGTTCTGATTGGTTGCTAGTGGATTGCAGCACGTTAACAACCCTGAGAAGGCGGAGCCTGGGGTCATTTCCCTGCTCCTCCTGTCAGATCTCCATCAAAATCACCCATCTGTTGCTCAAAGCTGTTTGTTATATGCAGGTTGAGAAGGCGTTACCGGCACGACGGTTTTTGTTTCTATTAGTTTAGTTTCTGAATTAGTTTGGGGGAGGAGCCTGAATCTGATGGCCCATTGTGCGGTTGGTTCTCGGTCTCCTTCCTGTTTCTGTTTGTTTAGCCGGGGATCCCATCTCTTCTGTTTCTGTTGGAGTAACCATGTTTGATTATTAAAAACTTGTTGCGTGGCCACTGCTTGTGGCGCGTTATATGTTGGGTTCCTTTGAGCCGGTAAGTTTGCACAACTGCAAGTCCCAGAACTGGGTGCATGACCTGGCGTTTGTGAGTGGATGTAAAAGGCCACATCAGTCTGAAGTTACAGAGTGTTTGCGCATGTGATGTACATGAACTATATTCACATGTATGAGCATTCAAGGCCAAACCTAAGCCAGTTTTCTAACCTACAACTGCTTCACACATTTCCCAAAACTGGCTGTAGCATCCTGTCACACATACACATGTGCGCGTGTGCAGTGCTACTTGTACCTCCATACTGAGTTCAACTGGCTTTTCTCTGATTTTGCAAAAAAATAAACCAGAACTGGTGCTTGTGTCCTCTTTGCTTTCACTTGGCAGTGAGAAAGTGCCCCGAGATGTGCAACTAGAACTGGCTGAGAGAGCGAACCTGCTCTCAAAGAAAAGTTCATGGACACACTCTATGGAGAACTCAGGGAAACACAAACCTGCTCAGACCTCTGCAGGTGTGCTCAGAGGATGTCTGTTCTATTTGGCTCCACTTATCAGTGTTTTCTGTGATGAACCTCAACAAAGCACATTGCAGATTATGGCTGTAGCGACTATCCATCCACCTCCACTTTTAGTCGCTTCGGGTCCTGGTCCTAACGCGCTCAAAAGGAGAATGTCCAGATTGGGAGATATGTTTGGGGATGCTCCCATTTATTAAACACAAACTGAATTCTGAATGAAGTCCAATTCCAGGGTGGCGCTCTATGGCAGCATGCAAAAAATGGCAATATTATTCGATATGTGGATATGATGAAACAAAACCCAGCGTATAACAGAGAGCGGTAAAAAAACTGTGTGACCTCCCCACACCCTAATCATGATGCCCTTTCACCCTGACCCTTATATAGCTTTCCCCACAGCGCCACCAGTGGCAGAGCAAAATATAGGCCAGAGTGTCAATTTGCATACACACCAAATACCGCCACCAAACCAGGCAAAATTACTGACCCAAACTATGCCCAAACACAAAAAACTACAAATGGCTCCCACAATGGCTTACAGACAAACATCTGTCCTTTGTGTTGTAGAGTTCAACAACAGATGTGATGCCACACTTTGATCATGACTGCCTTAATTGTTCCCATCAGGTTAAATGAGACAAAGTCATTAATAAATAAAAGTCATGTGTTATACTTTAGAAAGCGCAGCAGCAAATGAACTATGTCCGTATAAATAAAACAATGTGATCAGATTTTGTATTTAAAAAAAAGGGTTTTCTGCATTTGGAGATACAAGTCTGTACTGCAGTGGCATTAAAGCTTAAGTTAGCTACAGAAATAACAATCAGTCTCTCCAGGTACTTCAGTAAAAACAGATCAGCAATGGATTTTTTAAATTCACTGTTATTGAACTTTAATGCAGTCAAAGTCTATTTTGGCAACTCAGTGTAACGTGTTTAAACCGTGACTTCTTCTGTGGTGCAGTTAGTTAGAAAAAGGCAAAGAAGATTGTAAGTAATCTTTTAATTGTAACCTCAGTGGAGCAGACTGACACATAAAGGTATAAAACCATTTTTTCTAACACAAACAGATTTTTAAACAAACAAACCAACAAGTATAACCAGCAACCAGGCCAATAATTATTTACCACAAAACTATCAGTCATATCTGCCAAATTCACGCAGTTTAACATATTTTAGCACCACATGTGTCATTTTTCATCTCTTGTCCAGTGTGTGACCCTCGGGTTACTCCATCTGAGTCGACTCGGATAAATGGGCAAAATGTTGCCCACTCCTGCTTCAACCTGCTGCACATCTTTTCCAGCTCGATCTCCCGATAGAAGTCCATTTCTCCTTCCTTTGTGTCCGGCCTCCCATACAACTCATTACATGCCTTTATCTTTGCTGCCTCTTTTCGTAAACCGAATTTCCAGTACTTCAGTCTACTTTCTTCATCTCCTTGGCTATCCCACTTTTTATTTGCCAGCCTTGTCTTTTGAATCCTTTCCTCTTCTTCCCTCCTCCACAACCAAGCCTGCTTGTCTACTGTCTTCCACCAGAAGGACACACCAGATAACCTCTTGGCAGTTTACATCACTTCAGCTGCACTTTCCCAGTCACCTGCTCATTCTTCCCTGACACCTAGAGCCTTCCGTCTTACTTCTTCAGCTTCCCCCATTTGGTCCTTGGTTCTGCCTTTACTTGTCTCCTCTTCTTGGTTCTAAATCAATGCTGCCTAACGACAACACTGTAGCTCCCCTGAGTCACCTTGCAGTCTCCTGCTTCTTTCAGATTGCACCTTCAACATAAGATATAGTCCACCTGTGTGCATCTTTCTCCGCTCTTCTATAGCACATCACCCTTACCTTCCTCTGTGTTCACCACAGCCATTTCCATCACCACCTCTTCATCACCTCTGTAAACTACATGTTAATTCAAGTCCAGCTGCCAATCATCAGTCTCTCCCCTTGGGGAACACGTTTTACTTCCTCTTCCTCTTGTGACATCCAACTTGTGGGGCATATGCACAAACAATGTCCAACACTCTTCACCTCTGCAAAACTATTCAAATACTCTTCTTTTAAGATGACCCCTACTCCATTTTGCCAATAGTTTGGATCTACCTCGATCCTCCTGGCCTGACATGATATATCTGCCTTCCTTCTCACTAACATGAGTCAGCCGTGTCTCTTTATCAGTCGTAGTCCCTACATTTGATGTCCCTATGTCACCTCCACCCTTCTCTTTTGTCTCACTGCTTCTGAACATGCGTCAAGAGTAGCACAGTTTCCAGCTGGCACCGTGCTGCTCAGCAGCACCGGAGGTGATCGTTAATCAAACCTCGACCAATCCGGTGTTGAAATTTGATTAATTATCCACGTGTTTGATTTGGCAAAGATTTGATCTTGGATGCTCTTTTTGACACAGCCTTCCTCATTTACTGTCTCCCCTCATTTGATTTGATTTAGGTGGGACAATATGGAGGTGCCATAGCCGGTGGGCCGGGGAGAAACATTTTGGTACTTTTAGAAAGCACACAGATGTGTACAAACTCCCAACAAAGTTGCTATTATTCCTAGTATCTGAGGACTTGCTGGCCCACAGAGTGATGCCATTGTTTTATCATGTAATGCTACCAGTGATCTGTACGGTGATAGCACCCTAGGTTTGGTAAACTAAGACAGACGCATATCACAGCCACTATTAGGTCACCTCAGCTCAGTGTAAAGTTTGACTCAGTCCCCCTGAGAACAAATGATGGTGAAAACAGAAACCGGCTCCTTTAAGACAGCATTCCAAAGTGGAAAAGCAAACGGGAAATCAAGAAGAAGGGCTAAAAATGCCTTTTGTAAAATGATACAGAGCTCAGGAGAGACAGAGCTGGACAGAGTGATCTCAAGAGCTTGAAAAAAGGGTGACTGGACTTCTTGAATTTTTTGAAGACATTTCACCTCTTAGCCAGTCCTAAACAGCAAAAGATGGGGAGTCTACAGCATTTAGCGAGTGGTTGGGAGTTTTGTCCTTGGGGTGAATCGGTTTTTGTCTTAGGGTCTGGCTGCGTCTGAAGCACAGTGGGATATTAGTGTTACATATAGGGGATGACAATGTTGTTCTGACTTTCATTCTCTATGATAAACGGAATAACACTGTCACCTCTTACGCAGCTGTGAGGTGCAGTGAGGAGTGCTTGGACCTCTGCATTGGAGAAACCAGCCACTCCACAATGCGTGGCACAACATGGAAAAGACATCTCGACAGGACAAGACTCAGCTAAAGGATAAAGGACACTCTTTCGAGGATGCCAGTGGTCAGATTTTGGAAAGATTTGATTTGGGAAGACAGATGGTTTGAAGTAAAAGAGGTCATCTATGTCCACTGTCAATGACCGTCATTGAACAGAGCTGGTATCTGGAGACCACCAGGCACACAATCTGCATAGGGATCCATATGCTGTGGTGACCCCTTAAGAGAGCAGGTATGAGCATGGATAAGTTTGGGTCATTCGGCAAAATATTCCATATTTTTTACATTATTTATTCATTCATTTATTTTACTATCCAAAGAAGTGCATGTGCGAAATGACTCGGCCAGATGTGACAGGCAGGAAGAAAGTAACAAAAAAAAGGAAAGGGGATGTGAACAGGAGAACTAAGGGGACGGCATAGAAAGGTCTGAAAACAAAACTGTAAAGACGACAGTTTCCATTAGATCGTACTCATGTGAAACCTGAGAACACAAACTCCAAAGTCTGCAGCTTTAGGCTGCCGTCTACAAAGCGGCCACTTTGACACGAACTAGAATTTCTTCTTAAATGAGTCACTGCAGACTTTGCATGCTTGATTTGGGCAGTTTATTCAGTCTTTGTTGCCATTCGCATCACATTTACATGGAACGAAACTTCTGTCCTCAGGTCCCAGTGCTGCCCTTAATGAATAAAAAAAATAATATAAAAGAAAAATATATACACACACACATTTATACACACATCCACACACATATACATTGAATAATATAAACAATATTCCATCCCATTCTTTCTGACAGACCCTCACAAACTCAAAGTTGATGGGGGAAACTAACGGCCATCTTGAGGTCACTTCACAGATTCTCTTGAGGGTTTAAGCCTTCTCCCCGTCATCACGCTTCACTGTATGCCAGGTCAGGCTTAGTGTGTTTTGTTTTTAACAACTGTGCCTTAAGTCACGACATTTTAGAAGCTTTCCCCCTAAAATGCTTCGAGGCAAACTCCAAGCGAGCTGTTACAGGTCTTTCATGCAAAAGCAGCTTTGATTATCCACAATATTCTATAGAACTGATTTCTGGAACGCTGGCAAGACGGCCCTCCCTTTGAACTCATTGGGAATGCAGTAATGCAGCAACAAAGGCATAGAAGTAATCAAAAACAGAAGTAATCCATGGCTGCAGCTCAGGAGGTAGAGCAAGTTACCTGCTAATCACAACTGTTTGATCCCTGGCAGTTTGCATGTATCCTTGGGCAAGATACTGAACCCCAAGCTGCTCTGAGATGCAGTCGGAGTATGAATGCGTGTGAATGTGACACAAAAAGCTCTTAGCTGAAGAAAAGATACTCCACATGCATCCGTTCAAGTGTGAATGCTAGACAGAAATAAGTGAATGAATGGCTGAAAGAGACGTGTTGTATAAAGTCGTTTGAGCGCTGAGGCAGAGCACAAAAGTGCTATATAAGACCAGTCCATTTACCATGACATGCACAATATCTTTAGAGCTGTGGCCTGTTGTGCATTAAATCTATGCTGCTCAAAAAAAATTAAAGGAACATTTTTTTTTAATCAGAGTATAACAAGTGAGTTCAATTTCTGGGGCAACAATGAATGGCAACAGGTTTAAAGGCATTTTTTCACTAGTTTTACATTTGACTGGGGTCAGTGTTACTACCGGTAGCCCGAGGCGATGCCTGGACCCTGCAGTGGTTGCAACTCGTCCAGGATGGCACATCAATGCGTGCCATTGCCAGGTTTGCTGTGTCTCTCAGCACAGCTCAATAGCATGGCAGAGATTCCACGAGCGAGTTGGACAGGGCTGTAGAAGTAATACAGAATAGATTATCCAGTCCATATCAGAACACAGATCAGCACGTGCTTTCAAAGTGTTCCTTTAATTTTTTCGAGCAGTGTCTTTAAATTTGTACTCTGATAACCCAGTGAATGGGTGCTGGTACATGTACTTTCCCAGAAATGTCTTAAGACAAAGCTCAGATAATCATGCAAATTTAAGCAGACGATTGCACCGACACGTCAGTGCAGATGACAGGATGGATTTGCAAATCAAACATTTTAGGAAACCCTGATTTTAGAACCACATTTCAGCATGCAAGACAAAAGGAAAAACATTTTCTGTGCCACCGTTTAAACACCAAATCCTACATTTTATTTTGAAATACCAAAGTGAAAAAAATTCACAGTATCGCTCCCACAACAGTTGCAAGAGGATGAATTTTAAGAAAGCACCCAACATTTCTGCCATAAAAATCAAAACAGCTCGATTCCAAATTATTCATGTTTGAACTCTGACAACAAAAAAAAAAAAAAAAAAATACTCGAGTTACAACAAACAGATCACATTACTTTCCAAACTTTAAATACATTACGAGATCATTAAATAAATTCTTCAAAAATATCTCTTGTACATGTAACATATTTACACTGAGTTAAGCTTCTAAATATTGTGTATCCATGCTACCAACAAGGGACTTTATTATTCATGCTTCTATCAACTCTGAGTTAAGCTCATTTCAGATCTCACCCCCACCCCCCGCCCCCCAATTAACATGTCAACATTTAAGACTGACCTCATGTCTGAATAAGCAAACCAGTTAGTGCTCTTCTCAAGGTGAACAGTCAATTTTTCTTTAATACAACATAAACTGCATGCTGTCACAGTAACAGATTCTGACTGGGCTCATCTTCATGAGGCGCTCAGCTTTTATCTTAGAATTTCCACTTCTAATTTATACTTGGATTAATACATTAGTCTATGCAGATTTGCTTTTCCCAATGCAGAAACGTGATCTCCCTCTCTGTGCTTGTGTGCGAGAGGTTGGGCAGGATACAGCTCTTTTTGATGAATAAAACAGAAAACCACACAAAGACGTGACAATGGCAACGAGAACTCAACTCAAAATGATGGTTACAGTTTGTCAATGCTGACAAGTCAACAAATATCTCCTGGTACCTGGTTCCACTGGACACTGTCCTGGGTATGTCTGAATATAGCCATGATAAAGGGTTCCGTAACAGTGCCTTATGTCGGATTGGCAGAATGCTGAATACAACAGTATTTCATTACAGTGCACCCACTCCAAACTCAACTACTACATAAAGCACAAAAATGGATCGAGCAATATTATTTATAGCTCACTTTTTAAGCATTCCTAGCATTGAACTTGACTGCAAAACTCTTTAACCTACTGGGTATATTGCTGTTTGTGTCATGATAAATTAAAAATATATCTGCATAGGCTATTGTCAGGGGGAAAAGCAATGCTGGACTAAATGTAATACTGTTATTCATTTTAAAATACACACTTGCTGGTCCTGTCACAGCAGAAAATGGAAGCTTGGAACCTCAAATTTTTACTTTTTATGTTAAAATTCGCTTCAGCTCAAAAACACTTGTTCTGGTTGATCAAAGAAAAGGAATTTCTTGCTGTGGGAAAGTTTTGTTGACTAGTTGGAATTAATAATAAACTTTAAATGTTTGGAGGATAGTATTTTACAGGTGCACACCGACACTGTGCTGTTACACACACCACACACCTGTCTGTCCACAGCGCCATATTTTTTCTCTTCCTTAAGCAGAATGGCACACTGCTTACTTATCAGTGTTGGAAAGATCACAGGTGATGCACACCTGATACGAGTACTGATTCAAAAGGTTTAAATACAGAGCTTTTTGGATTTAGCCTCATGTATTGGGTAGTAAAACAAAATCAGAGTGCACTCTGAGTTTGTTTTGTTTTTTTAATTAACCACAGCACTTTTGAATGATTTTGTAAAACACGATGATGGCCAATATACTTGGGTATACTCAGTGACATCCCACAGAGGTTATCATGCACATTTATAATAAGAAAATAAAGAGTAATAATGCTTTCCGCAGTCAAATGAGGTTTCTCTTCTCCACTCTTTTCCTATCGTAAAAAGGTTGAACAGAAGTTGAAAATTATTTTAATGCACTGACGACTGATGGACTAAAATGGTGTGTCCTCCAGCAAGTACACAACTGGTTTCTGGACTTCTTCCAGGCGAGGATAATGATTGCATAGTCTCTTCAGAGTTTTTTCTCATGTCTCCTCTACTTGTGTTCTTGCTTTACAGAGCATCAAACTTGTGCTTTAAATAGTCTTTCATAACCTTTGCAAGTGGTAGATCCTCCAAATATTTCAAGCTTTGAAGGCCAATACAGTGACGGATTTTTATTCTACACAAGTCTTGTAGAGTCCGAGGTTGTCCTGAAAGAGGAAGGAAAAAAATGATTACACGTGTGAAGGAGTTCACTGCCCCACAGCAACATGCGTTAACAAGAGTGCAAGAAATGCCAACATTGAGCAGAATCATTAGTAAGACTTAATAATAAATACAGCGGCGTGAAAAAGAGTTTCTCCATTGGTGCAACGCTTCTTCATTCGCCAGGTTTTCTTACATTATATCGCAGCAATGTTTGCCTCATACTGCAGTCCAAAAATAAAATCTAGAACAATAAAGAAACTGAAAAGAAAGTTGGAAATGAATAAGATGTATAAAGAAAACATTAGATTTTTCTAGAAATTGGGATCCTGTTACCCTTGCCAACAATTCACAAACCTTCCTGTGACCATGTAGGAGAGATTTTCTTTCCGCTGCTCATGACAGTGTGGCAGTGTGTGTCCCTGATCCAACACACCTGAATCAAATGGCTGGATTACCTCCTCAGTATGCAGTACAGCTCTCCAGAGTCCTGCTAATGACTTCTCTATTTGACTCAGGTGTGTTGAAGCAGAGACATCTAAAACCTGCAGGACAGGGGCTCTCAAGGCCTGGAGTTGGCTACCTCTTAGACAGTACACTGGTGCCACAGTTAGCATTATCACCTCTGGTTCAAATCCCAGCTGTGGTCCATGTGGGTTTTTCACCAGGTACTCTGCCTTCATTACAGTCAAGTAAAAAAAACTAGAAAAACGGTAACCTAACAGGCACAAGATTGGTGACTAAATTGGATGCGGATGTGAGGCAAACCAGTGAACAGTACTTTGTTATCTCCTTTCTTTGGACATTCGTACCTGATCATTTTTCTTTGTTTGACCCAAGCATGAGTTTTCCGTTATGTCTACACACAACAAAAATCTTTAGAAAGAACCAAGTTTAAACTGTATTTTTAGGCAATTTGTTAGTTGCAGCCTGCAAAAAATTTTTTAAAAAATCCCATTTCTGTAGCTGAATCTATGAAAAATGCCAAAGAAAGCAGTTATATGACAGGCATAAAATTATTTTTCAGTAAAGAAGGGGATTCTCTTAGAACTGTTACCTTAAAATCCTAGCACATATTCGGAGTGTGTTCTTACAAAAAAAGAGAGAGAAAGAGACTCATTTGGCCCAGTTGATCCATCTACTGTTTGCCAAAGACTCGTCAGAACGGGTCTCAATGGAATGGTGGCTGTTAAGAAGTCATTCTAAAGGAAGGGGAAGTTAGGTATGCCAGCGGCAACAGGTCATATGGAGTGATAAATCCAAATATGGCATTTTTAGTTCACATAGTTGTGAACATGTACGAGGGAAGTCAGGAGAGATACAACAGCACGTATCTACATCCATGTGTAAAACATGGTGGAGGCTCTGTCATGGCTGGGGGCTGCACTGCAGCCAGCAGTGTTGAGAAGCTTGTCAGAATTGATGGAATTATGAATGATGTAAAGTACCTTCAGATTTTGACCCACTATTACCTTTCAGCATGACAGTGATCCCAAACATACTGCCAATGCAGTAAAAGCACTGCGGTCCAGGCTCCACATGACTGAAGCAGTCTGAAATCATCCTGACAGAATGAAACCAACGGCAGCCATCATCCAAAGAGGAATTCTGGAATGTCCTTCAGGAAGCACGAAGACTAAAGAAATTACAAGAACACTTGCCTAAGAAAGCTCAGGCTGTGTTGAAGAATAAAAGTGGTCATTCCAAATATTGAATTTTGCTTGTTAGAAAAAACTATTTTGCCCTGAATGATGCATTTCCATTTATGTTTGCATGTTTCAAGAAATCAATGCACCCATTACCTATTTTCCTAGAAAAACAAAAAAATGCAGGCGGACTTAAGAATCTTGCACAGCATTTTAAATACCAGTCCATTGCAGAAAAAAGGCAACTTCTTTGCAGATCTCTTTACCCTCTTATTTATCTTCTCTCACTCAACCATCACTGCCTTTTCTTGCTCTTGCTTGTTGAGGAGAGGACTTTGAAAAACCGCATTATTATTCAAATACAAATATGAGACATGGTCAGCGGAAAGCAGACAAAGCTCGTTCCATCCATGTTTTAATAGACGACACAAAAAACCAATGGTAATGCAAACAGCACCATGGCAAACCAATTATGTACAAAACAGAACATAGGTTTCAATTAATACCTAGCTTTTCAAAACTGACAGAAGAATTAGTTATCTATTTTTTCTGTCTTCTCCTGTAACAGCTTTTACACCCAAATATGAGCTGGAACACTGATCTTCTCTGAGAAGTCTGTTTTTCTGGTTAAGTAAATAAGCTTTACCATTTTTTTCTTTTCAAAAAACACAAAATTTGAAAATTCAAAGATAATTATATTTTAGCAGTGGTCTAATAAATTAATTAAGCAATATACACCAATCGGGATTAACATTATGACCACTGAAAGATGAAGAGAATAACACTCATTATCTCGTCATCGTGGCACCTGTTACTGGGTGGGCTATATGAAGGAGCAACTGAACACTTTGTCCTCAAAAATGTTAGGATTAGGAAAAATGGAAGAGCATAAGGATTTAAGCAACTCCATGATGGCTAGATGACTGGGTCAGAGCATCTTCAAAACTGCAGTTCTTCTGGGTGTTCGCAGTCTGCAGTGGTAAGTATCTATTAAAAGAATGCGCACACGAGCCTCACAACTGGACCATGGAGCAATGGAAGAAGGTTGCTTGGTCTGATTATTCGTGTTTGGATAGCCGGGTGTGTGCGTGTTGCTTACCTGGGGAACACATGGCACTAGGATGAACTATGGGAAGAATGGAAGCCAGCAAAGGTACTGTGATGCTTTGGGTTAGATTTTGCTGGGAAACCTTAGGTCCTGCCATCCATGTGCATGCTACTTTGACACTTACTACCTACCTTAACATTGTTGCTGCAAAACTTTTTTATCCTAATCTGAGGCCTTTCCCTTACATCCAAATACTTTGTCACCCATGGGTTAGTAAAGATATAAATATGAAATGTGTTTTCAATACGACCCATTAAATAAAAAAACTAAGCATTCTGTAAGAGATTTATATTCTGTGATTATCTTTAAAAGTTCTAATACTTTTTTGGTAACCACATAAGTACACAAATTTCCATGGTAAACAAATTACAGTACATACTGCACTCTTGTACAAGGGTGTATACTACATAATGCCTTCCTGTTTATATAATCTAAAATAATAAGACAGATAAAATGCATACTTAACAAGATATTCACATCAAATTATCATGTGTACATGAATATCTCACAACGAGCCCATAAGGCAACCCCAAAACTCTTTACCCAGAAAAATGGGATTCCCCAGTTTCACACTCGCCACTGCCAGTTGTTTAGTGACCTAGGTCAGTTGCTAGATATGAGGAATCTCCATTTATGTATTTAGTCAATAATGGTCTAGTAGGTATAGCGAATCACACAGCACAATATGATCACATGATTAGGTCAGGCCTATCATGCACGAGAAAAAGGTTGCCCATCATCAGCATATATCATCATTGTATTAGCAGCCTGGAATCCTTCATGCTGTTTACACTTCACTTCAGATAAACACAGCCAAAGTGTACAAAAAGGTACTAAACATCCAGGGATATGACTATTTGTGTTGCACACTTCTGAAGACTAAAAACACATATGCCAAATTTCATGGCTCAGGTCCTTGTGGTTTTGGAGTCTATAGATCAAAAAGGTAAAAGCTCATGGACAGATGCTTGGACGTAGGGTATGAGCACAATATACTCCCCCAAAACAAAATAGCTGCAGCTATAGATTATTTGAGTAATTGGTATTCGATCAATTATTTCATTGCGTAAACAGATTTTAGAAAAACAAAACAAAAAAACCTTTTGTCTCATTGATGAGCAGTAACAAATATTCAAAAGAGAAAAATAAGTCTTTTAAAATGAACTGCTCACTGCTGTCCTTTTTTTTTTGGGGGGGGGGGGATCAGTGTTTTAATAGTTTAACAGCATATAGCAAATGCAAAAATAGGGTATACATTAGGGATGTTCCTAAAGGCCAATTTCTTAGTCGACTAAATAAGGGAAAAAATTAGACTGAGTAGTCTAAAACTAAAGCAGTCAGCTAACAAAACGGCAAAGATGCATTTCGGCCTCCCGTTTTCACGAGAACAGTGTGAAAACAATACTTTTTGAAAACGGTCTGCAGAGTGGAGCATTTTCTAAACGCTGAAAACAGGGGCACTCACATGTGCGCACTATGGTTGTGGCGCCACACTGCCAACTTTTGGTCTGGCAATGGAAACTGCAGTGTTTTCAACGTCTTGCGTTTGTGTGTAAAAGGAGATCGTTTCTATCTGAACTACTTTTCAAAAACAAAAAAACAACATTATTTCTATTGAGATAATATGGCAGTATGAGGTCTTTAAGATAAGATGGGGCCTGATTATTTAAGGCTTTGGATGTAAGAAGAAGGATTTTTATTTCAATTCTTGATTTAACAGGGAACCACTGAAGAGAAGCCAGTACCTGCAGCATTCCTCACAGTGTTACTGGAGGCAACCAGAGTACTTTTGACACCATTTTTCTAAAGTTTGTCGGGCCAACTACAATAACTTCAGTTTTATCTGAATTTAGAAGCAAGAAATTAGAGCGTCCCTTTTTCTATGGATAGGCGTTAATGGACGAGACTGAAACCTATCTCTATGCAGGAGGTGTCAACTTCCTGCTGCTTTCAGGGATTGATGGGAACGCTGTTTTGGTCCATGCATGTCCAACTCTTTCCACAACTTAATACAAACATCAAAGCAAATCAGTAACTTCAATATCTTGACATTCAATACTGTCCTAACAAACAAAGCATAAAATGGTGAAGCTGGGAGTTCACAAGGTTCATACAGTAGACTACAAACTGTCACACAGGGACTCTCTGATCTCTTGGGTTTTATTATTCGCTAGTTAAAAGCTACAGAATATGAATAATGTAACCCACAGTGTCATTTTACATCAACAAAGTACTGTGGTGGAATAATAACATGTTACTCAGAGGTAAAACTTGCCTCGGGTCAAGAGGCCACCAGAGTCAACTTTCGACAGGAGGCAACATTATGCCACCAATCTAGAAGTGGATCTCAGCGAGAACACTGAAATCTACATGACACTTTCTTGGGTGGTGCTGCTTCCAGCTGAAGCCTTTGTATGGGGACATTTTATTCCTACATGCTGCCATACCTGACATGGGAAAAACTGGGAGCAAAAATGATGTGTGAAGCAGTTGAAAAGAACTGGGTGCCTATCGTGCTGTGCTGGAGAAGCCCTTTCATGACCTATGAGTTAATCCAGGAGGTAGCAGTGTAATCAATAACCCAGCAGACATGCGATCTGGCTGAGGGTTTATTGTCTCTGAAAGAGCTTGTCTGAATCAGTGCACAGTACTTTGATATCTTTGATATCAAAGTTCAAGGGACAGTTGAGGAATGCAGCCATTGTTCCACCTAAATCATAATGCTTCAAGGTAATGTGCTCTCCTGTTCCTGCAAACGGGAATTGTTCTGCCACTAAACACTGGTCATTATAACCTCGTGCTGGCAAGCAGCCCTCTGTCACTCTATACATTTCAGAACTTTTCCTCCTATCAACTTACCATAAAAACCACAATCCCATTTGCACTTAAGTTGGAATCCTTTGGTACACCTCACCCACTTTCACATATTTCCTATAGAGGTAGTAGCAACCCAGACAACCCACGATGTATTATCACAATACTTGGCTCACAATTTTTAACATTTTGTAATATGCTAAAAACTGCAACATCACTTCAGTTATTCTTTTGTTAAAAAATGAGCAAATAACTTTGTTTCAGACGTTTTGAGGCTCGTCTCTGTACTGTTTGGCACACTGCAATGGGTTGCTCTGTGGCATTGGCACAGTAATGGCTTTCTTCTGCCAACTTGACCATGCAGACCATTTTTCTTCAAGTGCCTCCTTATTGTGCACCTTGAAGCAGCCATGCCACTTTTTCTTTTCTGAGTCCTGTACATCAGCTGAAGTCATTTGTAGCCTTTTCTTTGCATCCAAAAGAATTTTCCTGGCAGTTGTGCCTGAAACGTCTTTGGTCCTACCTGGCTTGGTTTCAACAGAATCCCTCATTTTCCAATGATTGCAGTTTGAAAACTACAAATCTTTTTACATGCTTTTCCTGTTTTACAAAGTTCTTCTTATGCAGATCCTTTGATAATTCTTTTGCTTTGCCCATGGCTCTGAATCCAATGTCAGTGCAACACTGGATGAAACATGCAGGGATCCATCAGGAGCCATGAAACCCGTTGATGTTTTAAACACAAACTAATTACAAGCAAACAGATCACAGATAAGGTTGGTTACCTTTAGTAGCCTTTAGTGTGCCAGCTTGCGTGTATATTATAAAGCCAAAATATCCAGGGTATGTAAACTTTTGATCAAGGCACAAAATGAAATATCAATAGTTGGTCTCCCTGTATGATACAATTTTGCCATGCAAAACATCACAATACCTTAATTTTCTCTCACAGTTAAGGAGATTTCCCCCCCTCTATAGTACATTGACAACCATGCAACAAACAAAGCACTTTTATATTCATTATAATGCCACAGGACATGCTTATATGTAGTACTCACTTGTGACCTCCTGCAGGAAGTCCAGACAAGGCCGACTAATCCCTGACATGCTAACAGACACGGCCATTGGAGTCTGACCCTCGTAGTTCTTGGTATTGGTATCTGCTCCATAAATGTAGAGCATCTGGGCGCACAACACATCATCCCTTAGAGCTGACAGATGCAAGGGAGTTTGGCCATCTTCAAGGCGTCCCAGATTAGTGTCTGCTCCCCTCTGCAGGAACATGCGGCAGTATGAGTGATTACCTTTGATGACAGCATAGCGCAGCAGGAAGCCATTTTGAATGTCAATGTTGGCGCCATTGTCCAGGAGAATCCGTACACAGACGGAACGCTCGCGTATGATGGCAAGCTGTAATGGTGTGGTTCCTTTGTCACTCAGAGGGTCCACCTCGGCCCTGAACTCAAGCAGGAGCCGTACGAATGAGTCTCGACCATAGTGGGCAGCTACGTGCAGCGATGTCCAGCCGTCATTGCTTTTTGCGTTTATAATGTCACTACGAAACTCTGATTCCAGCATCAGTCGGGCAATGCGTGCTCTGCCATGCATAGCTGCATAATGAAGTGCGGTGAAGCCACCAATAAAGTCCTTCACTGTGGGGTCAGCTGTACAGAGAATCGAAAGGAAATATCAAATGCAACAGCCATTTTTTCTTCACATAATTTATGACTAGCTGGGATGATACAGTCCACCTAAACAATAATTGCAGAAAAAAACTTACAGTTCAAATATACAGTGCCTTCCAGCTCAACTAGTACACTGAAAGGATCATGAGAAGTCACTGTAAACCTTTATGCAGTACAGGACAAACTCAAAGACCATAGCAGAAGAAAACTATTTCACTGGGTGTTCTTTTTCAAAAAAGTACTTTCAAATACTGCATTAAGTATTATGTCTTTCCAGTCTTTCTGATTGTGTCTAACAGAAAACACCATATAGCTATTAGACACTGTGGTGACCAAGAGGCATTTGGATATCTCACAATTCCATATTTATATTGCTTTGCAGCATATTTTCTGAGGTTAAGACATTTTTAAGTGTTTAAGGGACATTTGTCTGAATGCTGTATGTACTTACAATAGAGGCCATTTCCTTTCAGATTTCTCCTGAGCTGAATAAGGCTGTGTGTAGGTCACACAGCGCCACCTAGTGTTAAGCACAAATTCTAACTAGCACACAAAACCAGCTTCAGCAGCAATACTCCTTCTGCCAATACTACACTGCAGAAGAAACCACCTAATGCTGTCATACTCCATCTTAAATTACTTCATCATAAACACTAGAAATTTTATATTTTTATTTAAAAAGTGAGAACCATATGAATAGATAATGGCATATATAATCTGGGTATGTGTTATTCAGTTTATTTACCCAAATATCATACTCTAAAATAAGAAAAACTAACGTTTCCTATGTATGTGTGTGATTTTTGTTGTAGGGTTTGTGGGTTCACTTTTGACCGTGACAACGAAACCACGTTTTGGGCCCTTAAGGAATATTTCCACAAAGTTTCAGCAATTTTGGTTCAAAACTTTGACTTATTTGACTACAAGACAAACAAACAACTAGGGGTAAGGAAGGAAGGAAGGAAAGAAGTAAGGAAGGAAACAAGGAAAATTGTAAGGAAACAATGAAAGAAACAAGGAAAATTGTAAGGGAACAATGAAAAAAACAAGGAAACAATGAAAGAAACAATGAAGGAAGGACGGACGGATGGACCAAAGGAAGGAAGGAGTTTCTGACCTCCATGCTCCAGAAAGACTCGAACACATCGCTCTTTTCCCTTGGCTGCTGAGAAGTGAAGCAGTGTCCAGCCATTGGCGTCGCGAATCTTTGGTGAGTATCCTTGCTCCAGCATTCTTCGAACAGTGCAGACATCCCCCGCCGCCACTGCAGCTTGGATCTGCAGCTCTTCATGAAGCTCAGGGTTCCTTCTGCAGTGGTGGTTCAACATCCTGTCACATTTCGGAATGGGAATGTTCATCTGTACCTAACCTCTGTTAGGAAAAATCAGTGAGTACATTCTGTATGTTGTTGGGATCTAGGTGGGTACATGAAGCATGGCTGAAGTTAAGTTTCTGACCTAGCTGCCATGGATTTAGAGCTGAACAGACCAACTGCTATGAAAAGATTCTACCCTTTCAAAATAATATTTACAGTATGTAGATGTTTCATTTTTAGCACATAATACATAACTTGACGGTCAAAATGGACTAAGAGTTGATCTCTAATTTAACTTAATGAGGAACTCATTAGCCTGCTATAGCAGCCAAATTGAATTTTTAGTTATTGTTAATTTAATTTTATCTTTAGTCATATTGCTGATACATTTCATTTGGTCAAGCTTATTTGCATTATTATGATTATATTTATTTTTTTAAAGGTTTTACATCATGCAAAATCCACTTTTTTAGTCCTTGAATATATTTTTTTGTGTACTTTGTCTAGTAATATTGATGTCATTTTTCTGTTGGGGTGCCCCAACTTATGCATCTGGCTAATTTTGTTTAATGCACACTTTTTGTAAATCCTATAAACTTCATTTCACTTCTCAAATATCACTGTTCATCTGCTATATGATATATTTAACTGAAACTGCTCATCCGAACAAATAATATAAATTATCAGGGGTGCCCAAACTTTAGTATACCACTGTATGTCCTAGTTTGTTTCTTTTTTTATATTTGGGTTTTGTGGTAATCAGATACCCCAATCCGACGCAGTAACCAGCGGCTTAATTGACGTGCACCTCCCGAGAAATGTAACACGTCAGGTCGACGCAGCCCGCAACGATTCTGATTGGCCTGTTCAGCACCGTGGAGTTCTCCTGTGCTATTCCGAATACTTTCCCCCAGAGTTACTGAACTTATCAGTGGGAAAATAACAATCACTGTTACAATATAATAATAATAATAATATAATAATCATAGCATCAATATAAGGACTCGCAGACAACAGCAAATTCCAGGAGGGAGATTGCTGAAACTATCTGAATGAACATGAGGGAATGAACAAGAAGTGGAAAAATAAGAGGCAGAAATATGTTTGCTCTCAAAAAAGAAAGAGTCACAGCATTTTGTGTGTTACTGTCGATTGCACTGCATGTAAACCACCGGGACACGACTGCATGTAATTAACACTAATTTGGTGCATGGTGGGATCTGCACCATTCCCAACACAAACACCGCAGCGCTGTCAGTATAACCAGTACTGTGTTGGCCTGAATAATTCTAATTTAGTCTTAAGCTCAACATGTTTTCAATTCTTCATGGAAAACCCCAGAAACCAATGTTAATACCAAACCTTTTAAATACATGAACAGAATCTGTCAGTATGTTGTGGCAGTCACTAAAATGTGAGCAACTGTATTTGAGCTAAATAACTTGGTATGATTTTTTCCTAGTTATGATATTTATTTTCAAGCGACTGCAGAAGTGTACTCAGTGTTCGAGCTAGCGGTTGATCGCAAGGCGTGCCACCATGCTGAGATGCTCTCGCGGCGGGCTGAGGATTTCACCGCTTCATTTTGGGAACTCTGCTGTCGCTGCATTTAGCAAGGAGGAGCGCACTCCGTCCCGGCTAGGATGCTGCTATTCTCGCCGCTTGCACCTCTACCATTCATTTCATCGCAATTTGCAAACTACCACAGAGCACGGGCAGCTTCATTCACAATGCAGTGAGCACGCTTGACTTGGAAAAAACTACACTGAGTGGATTGCTTACGAGTTGTTCCACGCCCCCGCTGCTCTGTGCTGTGAGTGTGCATGTGTGCGCCCGCGCGTGCTGCGCTCGCTATGCAGAGACTGTCAGCTGTTTGTTTTGTTTTTTTTTTTACATCAGCTGTAGCCACCAGAAAGGATCGCTGTAACCAGTTTGCTAGCGGAGGCTAGCATTAACATTAGCGATTGTTAGGTGCTGTTAGCCCCCCTCTCCACCCCCTCAGTACCGAGGGGCTCCGTCAAAATGTTTATGCTTTAATCCCTGATTAGCGACAAAAACAGACCCGCAGTAGAAACGTATTTAGGAGAATTCTTGAGCATAAGAAACATTAGAGCATTAAACTCATGCAGCCACCAATTTTTTAACAAAAACAGCAGCAGCAGCTGTTTGTGCAGAAGAGGCGGAGCTGTTACTGAGACAGAGAAGTCAATGATCAGCATGAAGAAATGATAACTTTGTAGCTGCTCTATCCACAAAGGAAGGAACATCTGCAGCACAGAAGTTAATTTCTTATCCGACTACTTGATTAATTGATGGAATAATCGATAGAATACGGTATTACTGAAATAATCAATAGTTGCAGCCCTCTTTGTAGTCACAAAGCCATAGTCAAACATTAGTTTTCAGCACCAGTGGAGCTGTGAAAGGCCTTCAAGAAAAAGCTACAGGTGGCTGACATTCCAATATTGGAAATGCTTTTAGCAGCTGATCGATAAAACATCTGGATTGTGATTTTTTTTTTTTTTTGTGTATGCTTTTTACGCGATTTCTGCAAACCAATTAGTGGAAGGAAAAAGCACT
>VUQK01037927.1:0-13974 GCA_015106715.1 Bujurquina vittata | reverse complement strand
AAACAGCACAGCTGGTTCATTAAGGTGGGTCATCATGGCCATGTCCTCAATCTTATCGAACTTTGGAGGGTTCCTAGGATGGATTTCATCCTCTTTCACAGTGACTGTCTGGATAGAAAATAAAGATTAGTTACACGTCATCTTTCACAATTATATAACAGTATATGTATATATGATGGTTCTATATATTAAACTGATAAAGAAAGCGCATAGATTATTCATCTACCTTTCCTCCATCTGTCTCAACGGTGGCTTTACCACCCTCCTTCTTGACTAGTTTACCCTTGACATACATCTCATCAGGATCTGTCACAAAGAAGGCCGTCTTGGCATCAAATGGAGCAGTCTGGGCCTCAATTCTCTCCCTTTCTGGCTTCCGGAGGAAAATGGCCGCCGGGCCATACTGCTCCATCTCCGCGTCTGTGCTCATGGTGGCACTTTAATGGAGACTGAAAATATAACCAATCAACACATAAATCAAATGTTTATTACAGAACCCTCAATTAATCACCATCATTTTTTTAAATGGAATTTACCTCAGCTGATGCAAACAGAAATTCCTTGGTATCCTGTGTATGTCAAGGTGCTATAAAATAATGTTAAAAGTAGATGCAGGTTTTACATTGTTTTGTAAGTATTTAAAACATTTTTATATCTATTAAAATACAAAATATATAGACACATTTTGATGTCCACAAAATAATTCACATAGCTGAACACTATAGCATGCAATTTATTAATTAACATATAATAACAGAAACATGGTAGAGGAACCTTTTACTGTACTGACCTGCCTTGATGCCTCTCAGAGCAATCGTCCAGAGCTGCTGCTTTTATACAGAAGGGCTCTGCCTCTTCAGCATTTGCGCTTCACTCAATTTGGTCAGGCATGTCTGACACCTTACTGCTTGATACTGATATGGTCAAAAATAAATTAATTAGCATGTTTCCTTTTCTGGAAGAAAATGTATGCGTGCATGTATGTATGTATATATGTATGGATGGATGGAATTAACATTTTACTAGGCTTCTTTAAAATATATATAGTTTAGTTATCCTATTAAGACACAAATATAGGATTATACAGTTAAATATAATGTCAATTTAAGTACATATAACTTAAACTCCATTAACAGTATTTATAGGTAACTCAAATCCTTTTTTCAATACAACAGAAAAATATCAAAACTGTCTTGACAGTCAATACAACTGTATTCCCTATTGAAACAAACAAACAAACAAACAATTTAATAGATATATTTTTGAAAGTGATTATGGTCAGAAACACTGAGCAAACTAATATTGTCCATAACATACCTAATTGTTAATTATAATGTGCACTGCATGGTTTGTGAATTATTTATTCCATTCAATTTTCATATTCAAATAACATTAAGCTGACACAGTTTACACTCAGTGCATGTGTGTCCTATAAACTTTGGTATGATAGCCAGCCAGTAATGAGATTTAAATTTGGAGAAGTCTTGAAATGTCACTGGTATACAGTTGCAGGACATAAACATCTCAGACATCTGAAATAAAATTCAGGCTCAGACTTTGTGGTAATGCCAGACAAGTGTTGTATATCTCCTGGGATCAGAGTTTAAAGATGACTGACCAATTTAATAATAAAAAATTGTTTGCTACAAGTACCGTTAATGTGTTTTTATAAGGCAAAAAAATAAAGCTACAGTATTTGATTTTCATTTTTGATTTACTGAGGATGAGATGAATGGAGAGGAAAAATCTTGAATCTTAGCCAGTAATAATGCTCAGTTCCAAGTTTTGTACAGACTTGGCTTATTATTTTCCATCTTACCAGCAGATCACAAGGTAATAAGGTCAAAAATAAATCGAGCAAAGGGATGGAGGAGCGATTTCTGTTTGGCATAAGAGAAGGATATATTTATAGAACACATTTGGAATATTAACACTATTTCCCAACTTGAAACAAAATATAATATCTTGATTAATTCTATCTAAATTTCAGTTCAAATTTCTAACAAATTTTAATAAAAACATGTGTGCATAGAAAAGGTAAGTCCACTTTAAAAAATGAAGTACAATACTCTGTGCATGTTCACTATCATTCCCAGAGTCGGATACAATTACAAGAAAAGTGCAGAGTAGGCACAAGGGATTAAACAAGGCACTACAACTGAAATAGGAAAATGACTGCAGTCGAGTTGTAGTGCTTCTCTAGGTGGTATGATGCATTGGCTTCATGTTCTTGCTTATTTTCAAGGTACTCTCATTTTGGTTGTTTTAGGGCTCCTTTATTCATAGTTGATAGTTATACTCACACAATGTTTGAGTGAAAGTACCCAATTTTGTCTATCTAGAACCACAAAATCAAATAATTCAAATCCAGATATATTTTTCATTTCTACTATGCTTAATGTTCTTTTTAAATTGTACTTAAATAATTATGTGTGCCTGATTTCTACCTTTTGGTTCATTAAATGGTTTATTTCTTACATGTTAAAATTTTCCAATCTATTTATTTATTAGCATTAATAATTTTTTTTCTAAACAAAAAGAAGAAAACCAGAAAAAATCAATTAAACAACTCAGACTTTAATATGCAACATTTAACATCTTTGAAAGGATCACAGATAATACCATTCCTTCAGTAAGTCCGGTATTTGTAAAATCTACATTGCTTTTCTCACCGGTAGCTGTATTAATATTTCAGTCCTTCACTCGGTTGCTTATGTTGATCATATTGGCCTGGTTTGGCCATGATAGCGCATGTAATATCTGCTCTCGGTTTATAATTATAATAATCTACTTTTCATTTTTGATTATATCATATGTAAAATGTTTTTTTACACGTATTCCAAAATAAAGTTAATGGATTTACCCTTTTTAAAATATCCATAAAATGTTTTTGTAATTACAATATACTGTTAATTATTATAGATTTTATCAAGTACATCCCTTTTGATCAGATGTTATTCCACATACAATTGTGTTTAATGCATATGGACATTGAAAAAGTTGCATTTAATAAAATATTAGCTGTCTTGTTTAGCTGACATCCTATTTTGATAATCACATTCATTCCTAATGATGTCTCAATTATCAGAAAAGTGTCACCCACTCATTGCTGACAAAGCTTCATAGTAATTTTCCAGTCTCTGAGCACAAAGCAGAGAGGCTAACGATTTCCTTACTGTGATCTGCTGAAACACCATTTTTGTGAGTTGTTTTATGCTAAGTTAAATAATGAAAAACTGAAAATCATATTGTTTATTTACATAGGTTTAAAACAAGTTCATGTATGAGTTATTTTGAGCTAGAAAGAAACGATGAGTGCAAATAAATGCTATTGTGTACATTATGTATATTGTAACAATGGTATTATGGAAAGATGATGTATTAACAAGCTACAGTATAACTAAGACAAAGGATTCTAGATAAAGCTAATCAATCATTAATCATATAAAATAATGCTGTTATTGTTCTACAGGCTACGTTCTTTTGCTCGTTCAGATTCCTCTAACTGGACTGAATGGATCTCTCCCTTGAATGGAGATGGCGAGAGTGAGCCCAGAACTGGAGTCCTGAATAGAGAACAGCATTCATATCTTCAGCATTGATACATCGTGGTAACCACTCTATTACCACTAGATCCGGAACACCACTTGATTAAAAGAGAAACTGAATAGTACACGATGACTAAAGGGACAGACTCAAACTTAAAGGACTGTGGGTATTGAAATGAATGTAAACAAACTGAATGTGAACTCTTGAATGCTGGCTTGTTAAGTTGAAATCCTTTTTTATTTTATTTTTTCCTTTTTAAAATAATAATTGTTCTAGCTCATTTCCTGGCTCCAGCTACTTCACTGCACATCACTCTTACCTCACAATACCTCTTCCAAACTTAGATGCTGGTCTATAATACTTAGTACTTGGGCCCTAACCTTGAATAAAGGGTTACATAAACAAAATTTTGGTAAGGAAGTCACGAGGTATTGGCTATGCAGTCCACACTAGTAATTGCTTAAAATTATTCAGAGACAATCAATTAAAATCAGTTAAAATCACAAATTCTGAGATGACCAAACCTCAGAGTTTTTCCCGAGTTTTATTGTTGCATACAGCTTGCAGAATCTTGCAAAATCGTGCATACAGTCAAGTGGTGTTTGGACCACTTGCACTCACTAAATCACTGTTGATCTGGATCCCCTACAGTTTGCCCATAGGTCTGTTCGGGGTGGGGGGTGGATAATAGGACCTTGTAAAATAGGACCCTGTCATATAAGATCTTGGTGCGACTGCTATTTATTGACTTCTCATCTGCTTTTAATTGTATCCAGCATCATATTTTAGGGCTGGATCCTAAACATCAGTCCCATAACATCTGTCCCAGACTAATATGTAGGTTATTGGACCTTTTAACAAATAGGTCACAATGTGTGAGAGTCAATGGTGTTTTATCAAATGTTCTTTAATTAACCACTAGATCCCCCCAAATTTGTGTTCCATCACCTCTTTTGCTTGTTTTATATACAAATGGTTGTTGGAGCATCCCATACTTATTTGCTGATGACTCTGCTGTCCTCTCTATAGTGAGCCATGGAGACTCATGGCCCGGTGGTTGATGATCTTATACAGTGGTTTAAGTCTTCCTTCCTTGATATTAATTTCAGGGGAAAAAAGGAGATGATTGTAAGTTTAGGTAATCATCCTGTCATCAATCCTCCTGTAACCTTTAATAACCAGTTAGTTGAGGTGGTTAATCAGTATAAATAACTTGGCACCCTGATGGATGATAAACTCACGTTTGAGCCACAGGTTGATGCAATGTGCAAAAAAGCAAAGACTTCTTAAAAAAATTATATCGGATACTTTTGTGAGAATGTTTTATTTTTGTTTTATAGAATCTACATTAACTTCTTCTTTAATGTGTTCGGATGGGCTTTTAAATTTGAGGAATAGAAATCGTCTCCAGGGAATTGTTAAACTATGCGGCAAGATTGCAGGAGTTTCCCTGAACTACCTGGGGTGTGTGTGTACAAGGTCAGGACCCGAATAAAAACCCACTCTATCCTGGCTGATTCCAGCCACCCTCTTCATAGCCATTTCAGGTTGCTTCCGTCAGGCCGTCGATATCTGGTGCCACGGTCAAGGACCAATAGGCTTAAAAATTTTTGTTATGTAGCAATGGGTTTATTAAATAACGCGGTGATTTTTTTTATTTATATATGTGAGATTTATATGTGTGATATACACACACACACACACAGGTCACTCACTCACACAAACTCACACACCAACCACACAAAGAAAGACACAGACACAGACCCATCCACCTTCCCCCCTAAGGCCCTGTGTGTAGTGATGTGACATGAGCCATAATAACTATAGTGTAATTAAAAAGCAGGGGCAGGTCACCACGCAGCCACGTGAATGGACCTACTCACTGTGTTCCCCATCCCCCAAAACCCTACGTGTGTGACTGTGTTTGAGGGAGTGGAGGATGGACGGTCAGAATTACATAAGACAGGGAGGTAGAGGCCCTCCTGTAGGCCCACCACACGCAGGAGGTGTCGTAGGGGTCGGGTGTAAAGTGTGTCGGGTGGTGGCCAAGGACAGAGGCCCTGGCCCTGTCATCTCTCGGTGGGGAAGGAGCCTGAGCTAGTGCGTGAGGTTGAGAGATATCAACTAGATATAGTTGGGCTCACCTCAATGCATGACCTGGGTTCTGTCCAGTCTCCTGGAGAGGGGCTGGACTCTGTTCCAGTGTGGAGTTGCCCTTGGTGAGAGGCGGTGAGCTGGGGTGGGTATTCTTATATCCCCCCGGTTTGCTGCGTGTACGTCAGCGTTTTCTCCGGTGGACGAGAGGGTTGCTTCCCTGCACCTTCAGGCCAGGGAACGGGTCCTGACTGTCGTTTGCGCTTATGCGCCGAATGACAGTTCAGAGTACCCACCCTTCTTGGAGTCGCTGGGTGGGGTGCTGGAAGGTGCTCCATCTGATGACTCCATCGTCTTGCTGGGGGACTTCAACGCTCACTTGGGTAATGACAGTGAGACCTGAAGGGGCGTGATTGGGAAGAACGGCCTGCCCGATCTGAACCCAAATGGTGTTTTGTTATTGGAATTCTGTGCGAACCACAGTTTGTCCATAACGAACACCATGTTCACGAGTAGAGCCGCTGCTCCTCCACATCAAAAGGCATTTCTTCCTTTCATAGTAGAAGTTACTCATTTATAGTAACTTTGATATATTTATGGGAGGACTGAATGAAAGTCTTTAAAAAGTAGTAAAATTTAGGGGATAGTACTCATAAAAGCGAAACAGATGGGGAAAGTGAAAAATCAATTTCAGGACAGAAAAATCCAATGTTCTAGGCGGAAGTGAACCAAGGGGAAACATGTAAGTTTATTCTTACTCGAAAGCCCTGAAGATACAATTTAAAATTGTTTTTTTGCTAAATTGTCTGTTATATTTCCACATAACACTGGTTCATCCATTGAGTTAGGTAGCTTTTTATGCTTTAATGATTCATAGGTCAGTATTAAATGGCTTAACAAACAAAACAAACAAAAAATGTATCTGAAAATGGTCAGGTACAACAACTGGATTGAAAAGGAATGAAGGAGCAACTGGTGTCCAAATAAAACGTTTGAAAGCCCTTCAGAGAGCCTGGATGATTCTTTCTCAAAACCACTTTAAAAATTATATACAGTACCAACCAGTCAAATGTTTGGACCCACCTTCTAATTCAGTGGTTTTTCATTATTTAAAAATTGTCTGCATTGTATATCAATATTAAAGTAATCCAAACTATGAAGAAATACATATGGAATTAAAGCAGTGATGATCAAGCCCTCGCACCCACCGCACGTCGACCAATGGTGCGTTTCGACCCCTGGCACGCATCAAGTAATTGTGTACTCAGAGGTTGTCACAGAGGGCAGGGTAGCTGACTCACCTGGATGCTCTAAGCCCAGCAGACTTCTTATTCCTTGCGTCGTTCGGCTGCCAAATGTCTCACACGTCCACTAGGTGGTGTCACTGAGCACTTACTAATTAAAGTGACTTGACGCTGTATGTAATGCCTGCGCCCATCAATGAAATTGTAATGATCACAGAATGATAATTTTCTGTACTGCTATTTCCTGTCACCACTAGGTGGTGTGTTTTTGTTTTGTTTTTTGTTTTTTAACACACTAGGTGGTGTTTTGAGTGCGATACAAAGCTGGTAGATGGGTGTGTCCATACTCATTGACACTCTCATGAAGCCTATGAAGTTTGTGACAGCCTGTGAAGTTTGTCACATCTCAATGTATGTTTGAGGTGTGACAATTTGGTGTTCTGTGGTATATGACTGAAATCCCATATTCAGAGGGCTGCTATGGAATAGAATAGAATAGAATAGAATGCCTTTATTGTCACTATACAG
Organism: Bujurquina vittata; assembly: GCA_015106715.1. Lineage (NCBI taxonomy): Eukaryota > Metazoa > Chordata > Actinopteri > Cichliformes > Cichlidae > Bujurquina > Bujurquina vittata. The sequence continues at coordinate 6,559 of VUQK01037927.1, read as the reverse complement.
GATGTACAATGAGATTGGAGGGACACTCCTGATCAGTGCCATAAAAAGAAAGTCAAACTTCCTAAATAGGCACAGGCTGTGCTCGTGCCCTAATTATTTAGTAAACAAAAAAGTGTTAAACAAACCAGAATATGTTTTATAATTTAGATTCATGCTGTCAATGCTGTCATCTCTTGCTTAGATGACAGCATTGCACATTTTGGCATTTTCTCAGTCAGCTTCATGAGATCATCATCATCACCTGAAATAGTTTTTATGAGGTCATCACCTGGAATAGCTTTCAGTTACCAGCTGTGCCTTGTCAAGAGTTAAATTCTTGAATTACTCCCTCCTAATGTGTTTGAGACCATCAGCTGTGTTGTAAAGAGGTATAGTTGGTATATATTGAATGTATGAATGTTCTAATCCATATTATAGCAAGAACTACTCAACTAAGTAAAGAAAAATCACAGTTCATCATTATTTTAAGAAATAAAGGTCAGTCCAAAAGGTTTAAGAACTTTGAGAGTATTTTCAAGTCTAGTCGCAAAGACCATCAAACATTATGAGTGAAGGCAAAGCAGACAACAAGGGCTCAGCACCCCTGGGAACTCTTTCAAGACTATTGGAAAACTATTTCAGGTGATGATGGTGATCTCATGAAGCTGAGTGAGAGAATTCCAAGGGTGCGCAAAGCTGTAATCAAAGCAAAAGGTCCCTACTTGGAAGAATCTAAAATATAAAATATATTTTGGCTTGTTTAACACTTTTAAGTTTACTACCTGATTCCTTATGGGTTCCTTCATAATCTGGATAACCTCTGCATTAATTTCACAATGTAGGGAAAAAAAACATTGAATGAGAAGGTGTGTCCAAGCTTTTGACTGATACTGTGTGTATAGTGATGACATTGAAAATGACATCGATTCACTGATCCACACCACATGGATCTGCAGCAATGACACTGGAATGGCATTCGGACTGGAGAAGTGTAGTCAGATGGTAACAAAGAGAGGGACAGTATTCAGAACTGTAGGGACTGCACTACCGGAAGGCAACATTGCAGACACTGAAGATGGCTACTAGTACCTTAGGATCCCACAGGAATTATGAAGAGGCTGCTAGGAAACCTCCAAGTACCTGCAGGGAGTAAGGCAAGTGCTAAAGAGTAAGCTGAATGGGAAGAACAAGATCCGGGCAATCAACACCTATGCCCTGCCAGTTAACAGATACCCTGCTGGGATAATAAGAAATCGAAGCCACTGACTTCAAGACACAAAAGCTCCTTGCCACGCATGGAGTGTTTCACCCCAAATCCAGTACCTTGAGACTTTACGCTAAGCGAAAGGAAGGAGGCCGAGGACTTCAGTAGTGAGTGTCAGAACCACTATCCTAGATGAAACAACAAATATCCATGAATACATCAGGAAGATGGCCACAAAGGATCATGTGCTTATTGAGTACCTCAGGCAGCAGAAACCATAGAAAGAAGAGAAGCAAGAACAGGAACCATCATGGAATGATAGGCCTCTGCATGGCATTTACCACCAGCAGATCGAACTGCAAGATGCTAGCAGGCAGGACATATATGGAGCACCATAACCAAGTGGTCGGCATAGTATACGGGAACATCTGTGCCGAGTATGACCTGGAAGTCGCGAGATCAAAATGGGATATACCCCCAAGGGTAGTTGAGAAGATCCTGTGTGACTTCCAGATACAGACAGACAAACTTGTGATGGCTAACCAACTGGACATCATGGTGGTTGACAAACAAAGGAAGAAGGCTGTAGTGATAGACACTGCAATACAAGTGATGGCAACATCAAGAAGGAAGAAGGAACATGAGAAATTTGATAAATACCAAGGGCCAAGAGAAGAGCTAGAAAGGATGTGGAAAGTGAAGGTAACAGTGGTCTCAGTGGTAATCGGATCACTTGGGGCTAGGGTTGCCACCTTTCACCAATGAAAATTTTCATTTTTTCTCTTTCATCTTTCTGAAATATTCCATATTTTAAAAAGACTTTTAAACAGTTTTTCATCAAATCTTGGGACAAATGATTTTGTGGGCACCTGCATATCATAAAATCATATAAATCAGTATATAACAATCACAATATTCGTGCCAAAATCTCTCAAAGAATTAGTAGTGGGTCTCATAGTTGTCCAAAATGAGACCCACTACTGTAGTGTCGTCCGCATACTTCACAACTGTGTTCGTGGGGGTAGGTGGCAACACAGTCGTGTGTGAACAGGGCGAAGAGGGCTGGGCTGAGCACACAACCCTGTGGTGTGCCTGTGTTAAGGACCTGTTGGTGAGGAATTCTAGTTTAAATCAAACATTAGGTGTACAGCATTGTTGGGAGAAGCTAGCAGAAATAGGCTTGTACTCAACCAGAGGATTTTAACACCTTGAAAGATTTCACAAAAAAGATTGCCCATAATATTCCTTATCAACCCATGTAAATAAAACAGTTTGGAAAAATTGAGTAACATCGGCCTCTGATGGCACAGATGTTCCTATATGCTATGGTAGCCACTTGGTGATGGTGTTCTATGTCTGCCGTGCCTGCTAGCGTTTTGAACCCTGCTGTCATGTGCTGGATCATCTCAGGAGTATCTCTGCACAGCCTGCACCTGGGGTGGTATGCATGCCGGGTGTGGTAGTTAGGCCCCAGCCTCTATCAATTTTGTGCATAAAGCTTGTTTCTGTGAATACTGCCTCTGTGCTGTTTGCTACTCTAGCTTTTTCCCACCATTGGTAGGATTATTTGATATCTGCCACTTCTTCTATCTGCTAGTGGTCCATGCCATGCATGGACCTGTCTTTCCACGTTGGTTACCATTCTTGCTCCTTCTTTTCTCAGGTTTCTGCTGCCTGAGGTATTCACTAAGCACATAATCACTTGTGGCTATCTTTCTGATGCATTCAGGGATCTTTGTTGTTTCATCCAAGATAGTGGTTCTGACACTCAATTGACATCAGCCTCCTTCCTTCTGCTTAGCATACAGTCTCAGGATGCTGGACTTGTGGTGAAACCCCCATGCATGGTAAGGAATTTTCTTGTCTTATTGTTCCATTGCCGTTGAGAATACACCTTGGATGGTTCAGTGGAGAACAACTAGTTTATTTTCCTGGCTTCTCTGTATCTGGTATACCTCTTTAAGTGTTAGCCAAGGCTGTGAGTCTTTCCTTAGCGGTTTCTAAGGCCTCAGGTACGGACAGCTTCTTGTATTTTTTCGCCAGTCCTTTCTCCATGACACCTTTCTGCAAATAACTGACTAACTTCCCTCCATGTTGCCTTGATCTTAGCCTCTAGTTTTCTTTTCTATGGAGGGTACTGCTCCTTCTGACTGTCATTCATCTTGTAGCTATTGAGCTACTAGTTGTTTCAATGTTAGTCTAGATGTTGGGTGTCGAAGTATCTATAGATTCCACATCCTGTTCATGTAAGTTCCCTATTCTCATCTCTTGCCCACTTAAGCCTTGTTCCAATAGCTCACTCGAATATCATCAGAGTGTTCTGGATCCTTAACACCCAATGTGGGCCTTGTTAATCTGCCAGTATGGCTTTGATTGTATATCTGTTACTCATATTTTGTGTTGCCACTACACCATCCAGCTGCTTTATATATATATATATATATATATATATATATGTGTGTGTGTGTGTGTGTGTGTGTGTGTGTGTGCGTGTGTCTACATATGTATATTAAAACTTCAAAATCATGTAAGAATTAAAATGTTTCCAAATCTATGTTTATCCTTAGACACAAACACCTACACACTCACACCCACACCCACCCACACACACACACACACACATATATCAGTTTACTGGCTTTAATTACTGGCTGGCTTTTATAGAAATACAGCATCATCAGCTTTAAATTTCTTCATATTAATATGGGCATGAGATGTGCTGTGGGGGAGATATCAGATTTTGTTAAGGGCCTGTATAATTTGATGACTGCCCACATTTTCGGTCGATGTAAGCTGCACAGCATGATCAAAAATAGAAAGGCACATGCAAGTATGGCCTTATGTGTCAGTAAGTGTAAACAGATGACAGAGGCTTCTGGAATACATATAAGGTGGTCCATGTGCCTGTGAGGTTGGCTGATTTAATCAGTAATATGTGGCTTCTGTTTTAACCACATCCACATGCCCTGTTTTTCTATGTGGCCCACACAGTGATTTCTGTATCAAATGAATTTATAAAGTGTTGCTCATACAGTAAGTGTTTGAAGAAACCTTTGGGAGATATGCATGTTTTAGGTTTGCTAACTTGCTACCCTAACAAGGAAATTTTGATTGCAAGTCTTTTTGTACTGTTCATGCTTTGCTTCAAAGGAAATATAAAATGGCATGCCTAACTTACCATCAGTAGACAAGAATTCGTGATTTAGAGAGAATTAACAGTATAAAAAGCTGGATATTTTAGGGTTATAAACTTTATGTCTACTCTTTACACTGCCTTGGAAACCAGTCTTTAAAATCGAACTAGATTTGTCTTTTTTTTTTTTGCTTTCCCTTTTTTATCAGTAACTGGACACTGTCCAGACAAAAGCATGTGATGTTATTGCAGTACCCGTTGAAGTTTGGTAACAAGATTCATTTGGACATTTTATTATGAACATACATGTACTTCTCTGTCTGAAGGAATATTTTTGTAACTGTACCGGAAGACTGGAAGACTGGAAGAAGTCAAAATCAGTCATTTTCAGCTGAATTTGAGCATGAAGTATGTTTTATTGAAATTGTGCTCTCTACGAGTAGAACTTTTAACTAATTAAAGACTTTAAAGGGTCCACTATTGTACATTTTTTTAATCTTACTGATGCAGTATAATTTATGACATCACTGGAAAAAACTTTTAAGATTCCATCCAGAATTATATAATCTATGTAATATACAATCCAGATCAAAATAACCTAATTTATTGCCGAAACATGCGCTGCTTTGTTCTTTTCCATTGTCTGTATGTAAGTCCGTTAAAAGAATGTATTATCTACAAATAAAAAATATTTAATTCAAAGTTTGTCTAATATTGAAATCAGTTTTTAATGGTTAAGGAAAAAAATGTTGGCAAACCCATTTATCACTCATGCTGAAAGCTAGGGGGAAAACACAGCATTAGTGATAACCTGATAGAGTGTTGTCCTCATTTGACAAGATAGTGTCTGTTAGGTATGAAATACGATTATTCTGAAGAAACAATTGTGTTGAGCATTGCACTTTAAATGTGACTTAGAATAGAGAGTAAATGATACAAAAAAAATCATTAAATCATAATGAAACAGTTTATTGAATTAATGCATCATAAACAGTCAATTCAACAGCTGGCTCATATTTTATGAACACTGTCAAATGGTTCCAGAAGGATGTCTCTTATTCAGCACTGTCACCCTGGAAAAAAATCATGAAAAATACAGTTATTCAAGGAATATTAACAACATTTACACAATTTATCCCTCCACTATCTTCAATCAAAGGTGTAGATAGTAATAAATAAAACTGTACTGATGACTTTGGGGATCTTCTATCAAACAATACCAGTGAACAAAGGTAAATTCTGTGTAAAATATCATCACATGAATTACCTTTCCAATATCACGGCTCTTGGCTCTGAGTTTGTTAACCTGAGATTCAGCAATGTCAGCACGCTCCTGAGCTTCCTCCATCTCATGCTGGACCTTTCTCAGTCTGGACATGTGGGTGTTGGCCTGTTCCTCCTGTTCAGTGTTACAGTATGTTAGTTTTTTTTTTAATTTCTGTTCATATATGCTAGATTTGTTTATGTCATGAAGTTGTGTTTCCCATCTGTAAAATCACAAAACATTTTACTTACAGCCTCCTCAGCCTGTCTCTTGTAAGCCTTGACTTTGAGCTGCAGCTTGTCCACCAGATCCTGAAGTCTGAACACATTTTTCTTGTCTTCCTCAGTCTACATAGATAACAGACTGTTAGTGATGGCAAGAGAATAAAGAATTCAGGAACTTATGAATATTTAGATCAATGTGTAATTACCTGATAGGTCAGTTCCTTCACTCTCCTCTCATATTTGCGAACTCCTTTAACAGCTTCAGCTCCACGTCTCTGCTCAGCTTCAAATTCAGTTTCCAGTTCACGCACCTGTAACAGGATCATAAGCAAATAATTTAAGATTTTAGCACTGAAAATAATTCAAAATAACAATTTTGAGCATTTTCACTATATCAGTTCATACCCGGGCCTCCATTTTCTGGAGCTGCTTCTTTCCACCCTTCATGGCGAGGTTCTCTGCCTCATCCAGACGGTGCTGCAGGTCCTTGACTGTGATCTCCAGGTTCTTCTTCATCCTTTCCAGGTGAGCGCTGGTGTCCTGCTCCTTCTTCAGCTCCTCAGCCATCATGGCAGCCTGAAATTATTTTTTCTATTCGATCAATTCATTTAAAAATCTATAATAAATGTTATATTATCAATACAGTTGGGCAGGTTTGCCATTATAGATCAAGCATGAACAAGAATCTTGCAGAGACAAGAAGGCTTGTAAACGACTGACTTACATCAGTGATAGCCTTTTTGGCTTTATCTTCA
>VUQK01037921.1:0-13756 GCA_015106715.1 Bujurquina vittata | reverse complement strand
CAAAAAGTGTGTGCAGTTTGTCACACAGTGTGTCTGCTAGCTAGAGGAACAGCTGCTGCATTTCCAGGGAGAGCAAAGAATGAGCGATAACTTCACTCAGATGGAGAAAGATGGAAGAAAGAGGGAGGAGAGAGCAGCCGATCACAGCCTGCACACCGTCATTTAATCACAATAGAAAGCTGTGATTGTTCTCCCCATGCAGACACTACAGCTGATTTGAGGCGTCCTCCACCCTCTGAATGCCGCTGTAAGCCCTGAGCATCGTCGTGGTGGTGTTTGGGTGGAGGCACAGCCACCCTCTGCTATGGCGGACACAGAGAACAGAGCTGTGTTTAAACTCACTTTCACAGTTTGTGTCCTACAGAACAGATTCAAGCTGAGTTTATTCATTAGAATTAACGTTTAGATTGGAATAAACTTTGTATTTTCATGTAATATTATTTTATATTATTACAATAATATATGATGGTGTTCATTTAGCTTTACACAAAAATAGTTGGTAGCCCTCCACAGAAGAACTACTTTTACTTTCTTACTTTGAGTACATTTGAGAGCCTGTACATTTTTACTTTTACTTGAGTAAAGAAGTTGAACTTCAACTTTTACCAGAGTAGTTTTTAATGCAAGTACTTGTACTTCTACTTAAGTACAGAATGTCAGCACTTTTGCCAGCTCTGACTGTAACTAAGGGAGGGTTCAGGGTCACCTAATCTAGCCCTAACAATAAGCTTGATCATAAAGGAAAGCTTTAAGCCTAATCTTAAAAATAGAGAGGGTGTCTGTCTCCTGAATCCACAGAAGAGGGGCCTCCCATTCTACTCTTACGTATCCGAGGAACAGCAAGTAATCCAGCACTCTGAGAGCGAAGTGCTCTATTGGGGTGATACGGTACTATGAGGTCTTTAAGATAAGATGGGGCCAGATTATCCAAAGCCTTGTACGTGAGCAGAAGGATTTTAAATTCTATTCCACGGTAAGGTGGTGATTTGTCCAAATAATCTGTCTGTAAACTGGCAGTGTTCCGCCGGCGGGACGTTTGAAGTGCTTCCGAATCTGAAGTCTCGTACTGTCACAGGAACACTGCAATCCACCCCTACGATACTTTTCTATAACAGATTAGGCCCTCTGAATTGGACTGACTCACGTTATGAAATAGGTTTTCCAGAGCCAATCATAACCAGACAGCATCATGTGACTTCTCTGGACATGCCCCAAATGCTCTCCAGTCGTTCTGATTGGTCAACTCTGACCCAAATTCTAAAAGCACAGACGTATAGCCAATAAAATTCCTGACACAAGGGTATGCTGTATGGCATTTTGGTGTGTGTTTTCACATGAATCCACCAAGTTGTTGCTCAACGAGTGCATATTACGTGCGCAAAGCCAAGCCGGAAGTATCAGTCTGTGCGCCGTAGTGAGGAACTGTATAAATATCTCAAAACAAGCTATATTTCGTCAGCGAAGTGACAAAGTGACTCACAAGAGTGGATTTATTAGAGGACCCACAGATCTGATGATACGATTGCAAAATCGTATATGCAAATATAATAGTATATTATACTATTATGTTCCAGTCTGGACTCTGGGTTCAGATCGGGCAGGCTGTTCCTCCCAATCACGCCTCTCCAGGTCTCACTGTCATTGCCCACATGAGTGTTGAAGTCCCCCAGCAAGACGATGGAGTCACTAGATGGAGCACCTTCCAGCGGCCCACCCAGCGACTCCAAGAAGGGTGGGTACTCTGAACTGTCATTCGGCGCATAAGCGCAAACGACAGTCAGGACTCGTTTCCCGGCGCGAAGGCCTAGGGAAGCAATCTTAGTAGTTCAAAACATATTCAGGGTATTTTTTCTTCACTTTTTGTCTCCCCAAAGATGATATTCCTCTCTGCTGCAGCCTTGATTGCAACTACATGCAAATAACTAATTATGCAAATTAGACGATGACGTCATATGGCGACTTCTAGCGAGTTTTAGGACAGCCAACAGCTACTTCTCTTACTGAGGAGTTGGCAACAGTGCCGGCCGCTAAACTTTGTAACAAAGTGAGGACGGATGAGAGTTTGAGAGAGGTTACCTAGGAAACGACAAAAATAGAAACATAGTGACACAAAGCAAGAGATACAGCTCAGTAAGACAGAGGAAAGGATGAACTAATAGTTGAGACTGGCTACTACATGAAAGAAAGTAGATGTCTAGGTTATCTGGACTCTGGGTGATGATATACAGACTGCGTATAGAGAAAGCCTGAAGAGTGCCCCACCTGGTACTGACGTGCTCTTTCAAAGCACAGTAAGACTTGATGAAGTGGACAGCCTATTTTAGACTAATGCACTGGTGAATGATAAAGTCTCTGTGCAGGCTCTCCCTGATGCAGGTTCCATGGTGTGCACTTTGGGCGAAGAGGCAGAACAAGATATAAAGAGTGCTGGAGTAGCATTACAGCTGAGTGGCATCCACACTAACATTATTGCTGTGGTGGAATTCTTAATCAGCAGAAGAACATGAAATAGTGCAATTCTTGAACACGCTGTCCGGCATTAATAGGTGGAGGGGTGAAAAAAATGCCAGATGTTACTGGGACTGTCAAACTAACTCAAGTGGTGACTCTGCTCCTCTAGCACCATGTGTGGGGCAGAAATGCAAGCATCATCACTTCTCTCTAAGGGCAGTGCCATTCAGATTAAACCACCAGATTCTCAGATTCACAAAAAAAAAAAAGATTTTGTCTGCAGGACTATGATTTTCATGAGTGGCGATAGGTGGTGATAGACTGTTCTTATGTCCCAAACCCCTTTTCACCCTGACCGCTGACCCTAAAGGAAAAAAAAAGTGAAAGCTCAAAATCCTGCTTCTTTCCACAGCCTCAGCCCAAGTGACTAGAAGAAGAATATACTGACTCATTGAACAGGTGAAAGCTGCACTCCTGGGGGGGTCTGTTGTGCCCACAATGACTTCAACAAACCATTCACCATGTCAACAGGGTGATTTAGGCACAGTTCTGTCCCAGGTCCAGGAAGGTGAGCAAGGTCTTCACCTGTGCTTGATGAAACTATCCACCCCATCATCTAGATTTTTTGACATTGAAGCAGCAAATGAAATAGTTTTTATATAGCACTTTTCTACTCTAGTTGAGCATTCAAAGCACTTTATACAAGACATTTGCACTCTGCTTCACCCATACAAGCACTGTTTTCTATATTAAAGTGCTTTCCAGCTAACATTCATGTTCCGGCAGTTGCATCGAAGAGCAACTTGGGCTTTAGTATCTTGCCCAAGGACACTTTAGCCTGCGGACTGTCAGGAATCAAACCATCAACCTTTCAATTAGAAGATGAGCCGCTCTACCTCCTGAGCCACAGCCACCCCCCCCAAAAAAATGCAGTTCAGGATGTATTCAGATTCAATGCTAACCACCAAACTGCCAAGAATTCAACCCCCTCAAAGAGTCTAGGATGTTGTTCCTTGACTAATGATGATGTATCTGGAGTTTAGGCAGGTCATTTGGGGTGGGGCCAGGGGTCAAAGCATAGCAGTCTTCTGGTTGGCTCAAAACCTGGAACAGCTCCTCCCCCTAGGTCAGAACACCTTGTCTGTCTCCTCACTTCAGGAGCTTCAGGATGAGCAGAGAAGAGATGCAACGCTCTCAGGTCATCCCATTTGTAGTATGTGGTCGGCACAGGCTAGCACAGTGCAAAAGACACCGACACAGTGGGAGAAACTGAAAATTCTGGATAGTATCTTGTGTAGAGTGAGCAAAGACCCACTCTATCAAGCTAGGCAGAACATTTTCTCAAGTATGATACTTGCAAGTATGTCAAGTGCTGCAGTAGACCCAGTGATCAGTAAGACCCGCGAGCCTGAAGGAACAGCTCCTTAGGAAAGTATTAAACTACCAGCAAAACAAGTTGCATGCCAGTTGTGGCACGACAGATACTTTTCTGTGTATGGATTCCCCCAGAAGATTATTTCAGTTGTGTCAAACAAACCTGTACAGCAGAACACAGAAAGGTGCTGACATCGAAGAGAGGACTTTGTGTTCTTTTGGCTAAAGGCGAGCGTGGCCGCAGAAAGTAAGCTAACAGATGGAAGTCCACATTTAGCTTTGCCTTTACCTCCTGGTTATGCCTCTATACTTACGCTCAACGATCAACAGTTCAGACACTTTCATTTTCAATTCAGTTTAGTTTCATGCCTTTTCTTACCCATCGTAGTTTAAGTTTTTGGTTTAGGTCTGGTAAACTTTAAAAATCTTGCATAATCTTGGTGTTCCTTTAGGGTTGGCTAAAATTTCATTGGGGTCACCAGAAGTTCTTCTATAAAGGGAAAACCCAGATTTTAAGGCATAATGTATAAAGAGGGGCCAATATTCCATTAATATTGCTCAAACCAGTTAAATACTGGTTGCTAGTGACTGAGTATGATTCTGTCTTAGTAAGCAAAGCCTGTGCAAATATGCAAACCATTTTATGAGTTGCTATTGTTGTTGGTTTTTTGTTTTTTTCAAGCCAACAGCTGATACTCAGTACTATGTGGTCGGCACACCTAAAACATGCCTGTAGCTGCTAGTAAATCCTGGTAGGGTACCAGTTGGTGGCTCGGCCTCAAGCACATAGCTTGAAACTGTAAATCTCATACAGGAATCCATCTACCTTGCAAAGTAAACCTGCCCCTAGACACACTGAAACATGGAGTAATACTTAGTGAAGGCCAGCAGTATAAAACAGTACACATGTATGTACACTATGTAGTACTCACAGATGTAGTAGTATTCATGTCCTGGCCTGAACTCGAAGCCCAGGCTAAAGGGTGTGAACAGCTGAAACTTCTCAGAGAACTTGAGTGGCCCATTAGGGCTCTGTGGCCGGTTACACTCCCAGCGTTTAAAGCCTTTTCTGTGGTGGTCGCAGGTCATGTATCCGTCATAGTTCACCATGTACAACACGTAATGCTCCATGTGCTCGTCTGACTCCGCCCCCTCGTAGTGAGGACAGTAGATGTCTAGGTAGTCATTGATTGCCACCTCCACTGTGTAATCGCCTCGAAAAAACCTGAGGAGGATAAATGTGGTCATTCCTTTTTGTTGTTTTTTTTTTTTTTAACAAAAAATACAAAAAATAAATGCTTGTGCCACATGAATAATACAGCATAAATTAAGCGTTCAGTGAGACAGAAAGCTTTATCTTTGATTTATTGATCTAACCAACTGTTGGACTGCTTTTTACAGTCTGAACCTTTTTCAGGGGTTCAGTAAGAAACACTTAAGGGTGTGTGCCATATAAATATAAAATACATACATACATACAATACATAAAATTTTATGACCATTTTCATTTTTTGTATCTCTTATAATGAGAAAATACACACATTTTTCAGGTGAGTGATAATATGGGAATTGAGTGATCGGTTTGATAGACAGTCAAAAGTCGTATCTCAGATTTGGAGGTGCTAATTCTCATCCCGGCCACTTCATACTCCCCAGTATAAGCTGGAAGGCACCTGCTGATGAGGCCGAAAGGACCAGATCATCTGTGAAGAGCAGAGCTGTGATCCCGAGGCCATCAAGGTGCAAACCCTCTGAGAAATTCTACCCAAAAAAGTTATGGACAGAATCACTAACAAAGGGAAGCATTGTCTGAGACCAAGTCCCACCTGGAATAGATCTACCTTACTGCCAGCGATGCAAACCATGCTTTTGCTACAGTTGTGCAGAGACAGAGCAGCGTATAAGCCAATCACCCCATACTCCTGAAGCACCCAAAGGATGCGCCAAGGGGCACGGTAGGATGCCTTCTCCAAGTCCTCAAAACACATGCACACTTGTTGGGCAAACTCCCAAGCACCCCCACACAACCTCAAGAGGAGCTGGTCCAGTGTTGGAAACCACAATGCACCTCCAGGACACACGGGTCGACACACAGATGGAGTCACCTCTCAGAAGCCTGGCACAGACCTTCCTAGCCAGGCTGAGGAGTGTGACACACCTGCACACCCTCATTTATTTATTTAAACCTTGATTTTACCAGCTAAAATGTTTGAGAACCAGTTCTCATTTACAAACAGGACAAAAAGGCCGAAAGACCATGCCAGCTATTTTTTTATTTTATTATTTAGTGAAGAAAAAATAAAGTAAGATAAAGCGTTACACATTTTAAACATGCGTGTTCTCAGTGTTGTAGATACACTGAACACCTGGAAACCACTAATCACAGCCTGTGTGTGTGTGTGCGTGCGTGCGTGCGTGTGTGTTTTCTCTCTAAGGCTTTATTAATTGAGGCTGTTTATCGGAGCAATGTTGTGTTTACATCAGGGAGCTCTAAATCACAGGTGGACCTTTGGATACCCAAACTATCTTAAATGGATGTATTCTTTGGCATTTCACAGCATATAGTCACATCCCGCAAGTCAGTGGAACAAACAGACTCACACAGGGTCTCAACATTACAAAACAACTGAAGTGGGAGAACATAACCAGAAAGAGCCAGCTTGCAAGATTGTAAAGTGTAAAACTAATCCTAATTCACTAATGCGTTTTATCGTGGTGGAGGCGTCTGCGTGTCACAGTAATCTCAGGAGCGATGCTGTCAGGTGTCATTTGCTGCTGGTTTGGTCTCCCAGGCCAAACTGGTCCTGGGTGAGGGACCCGATGAAGAGGAATTCAGAAGTTTACCCTGCCTACAATAGGGTTACAGTAGGGTTCCCTGATCGATCTAAGTAAACTTCATGTCTATTAGACCCCATTCCTACTAGACTGTTCAATCAATTCCTTCATTTATTGATGCGTCAATCTTAAATAGGATCAATCCATCTTTATTAGCTGGCAGTAATTAAACCGCTACTTAAAAAAGCTATTGTAGGGTCTTTACCTTTGAATATAAAGTGCCTTGAGGTTTGTTTGGTGTGATTTGACGCTATATCAATAAAACTGAATTAAACTGAATTGAAATTGAAACAGGGGCAGCACGGTGGCACGGTCAGCACTGCTGCCTCACAGTTTGAACACCATCTGGAAGGCCCGGGTTCGATTCCACCTTGGCCCGGCCTCTCTCTCACTGTGTGGAGTGTGCATGTTCTCCCCGGGAAATTAAAACAGCTAACTGATCATCTTCAGAGGAACGGTTTATTTGAAGAGTTTCAGAATTGATCACAGCATTAGTGAAGGTTGCAAATGATCTTCTTAGAGCCTCTGACAGTGGACTCATCTCTGTGCTCGTCCTGTTGGACCTCAGTGCAGCACTGTGAGAAGGCCCTATTCTAATTGCTCTGTTTATTATTATTCCAGGGGATGAATTGCTTTTTAGGGGGCCTAAACATTCTCAAAAACCCACGAAATTTTGCACACGCATCAGGTCTGTGTAAAAGTTACGTATTTTAATGGTGTCTCTTCCAAAATGGCTCTACAGCGCCACCTTAAATTCAAGCCCCTCCACCGTGTTTCACATACGTTTAAGAATTTTGCCTCTTGGATGAGAGGCGAAACATCTTCAAGAAATTTAAAGAAGTCAAGCTGCCTTTTTTTCAAGCTCCAGAGGCTACTATGACCTGGATGACTGAGAATGAACATACTCATGGATATTCACACCGAGGACAAAGCCGGCATTCGGCAGCTGCATGGCACGACTCCTCACGACTCTCCGCCTCGACGTGCACCGGGTGCCTATGCCCTATCATCACAATTTAAATTTTTCATTATTATTGAGCTGGAGCAGAAGAAGTGCACAATAAGGATTTCATTGTTCAGGATGCTGTATCAATACTGGTCACCAAGGCACCTGCACAGCAGGATCTTTGAATGGAGTTTGGTCATTTACGCAACGCCTTTAAATGCGGAGCTTGTCCAGAGTGTGGTAGACAGGTTATGGGATGCTGATATCGCAACATTTACAGTGGCAGAAGTCTGAACAAGGGCTACAATTACATTCATTAAAGGTTACACTGCAATGACAATTTCAACACATTAAAGTGATCTGCAAAGGCAAAATGCACAAAGGAGCAGATCCCATTATCATGTAACAAAATACTAGTGTTTACACTTTAGTAACATTATCAGTTCTATTCATATCACAATTTTAGAAAGTTTAAAGGACCTGTAGAACCTGTAGAACCTGTAGCTGCTCATTTTGAAGTCAAAATAAAGAGTCTGATGTGAACGTGAAGAGTTTTGTGTTAAGAAGTTTTTTTTTTTTAAAAAGCGTTTTTCTTCATTACCCGTCCTCACAGCTGCTTTATCACACTGTTGGTGTGATTTACATAATATAATTTAGCACAAACATGCAGCCCGTCTTACTCTGACAGATGCAACAATCGATAACACAAAACAAACTAATCAAACTTCATATCTTGTTGAATATTCATGTAATTCTAAGAACAGCAGCAAATCCTTCATCCTACAGAGGGAGGTTGCAAGACGTCCAATCAACTGAGCTAATTTGGATTTTAGTAATGAGGTTTGTACTGAGCGATTTGGTTTCTCGGGGTCCACGCTGATTGGTTGAGCTTGGCTAGTTAATCACAGCTCGTTTCAAATTCAGTTCATCGGGCGTATTTAACATAAAACAAAAACAAAGCAAAACTGATTCGCATGTTTGACAGCTGACGGGCGGAGGAAGAAAATTTGTGATAAAAGTCACTGTTTACTGGCCTCAAATTAAAAGCCTATTAAATCAAAAATGGTTCTGTTGGTTTTAGATACTGAGACATCAAGATGAATACTAACAATCTGTTTTTCAAGATCAGAAGCACAACAGTGAATTAACTAATTAATTTGAACTTGCACACTCATGGGTGGCTGTGGCCCAGGAGATGGAGCTGGTCATCTACCAATCGGAGGGTTGTTGGTTTCATCCCTGGTTTTATTGGCATGTGAATGTGAGTGAATGTTAGCTGGAAAGCACTTAGACATAGAAAAAAGTGCTTGTGTGAACGGGTGAATGAAATGTGTTGTCTAAAGTGCTTTGAGTGCTCACGTAGAGTAGAAAAGCAAAGAACCAGTCCATTTACCACTGCGTCGCACTCCAGGAGGCACTTCTTGTGTTGTCGTCATTGTGCAGCCTCCAGTTAAGAGAGGACAGTGGTGAAAAAGATGCTATTACAATTAGATTAATGTGCAGTAAAGAGCGCTTTGAGAACCTCTTCCTCTTAGTTTTGCATCTCGTGCTCGAGGCTCCTCCACCCTCCTGCAGGCCCACCACCCACAAGTGGCGTCGTAGGGGTCGAGTGCAATGTGTGTGTCGGGCAACCACCTCCATTGCTGAGGCCACAGCACGAAGCTGCAGCTGCAAGGTGGTTGGTGCCTGCCATGGAGGTAATCCCTGAACCTCATGTGGACGGGTGAGGGGAGAGGGGAGTGAGAGATTGTCAGACGGAAACAGTCAATTTACCAGCCGGTCTACGTATAACTTTAATTTACCCATGTATTTTAAATGGGTAAATAATATAAAAATTAATGTCTGATATGCTGTCAAAGATTTTCTAGGCAGAAAGACCAGAGCTTTTCTGTGTCAGAATTTCTTTCTTTAGATCTGGACAGTTTAACACTGAAGTCTAATGGGCATTAATCCTCTTCTGGAATCAGCCTTAAGTGCCAAAAACAGCAGTTTCATTTTTCAGCCTGGCTGCTGCATAAGTGTAATTAGGAGATCCAGGATGACAGACAGGGTCCCCCCCGGACCCTGAACTGTGTGTGTGTGTGTGTGTGTGTATTTAAAATAACAGATTTTTTTTTTTAGGTGTTAAAATAATTTTGATAGGTCCACAGTCACACAGCAGATACTCATGTCATGGGGGTGCGCTGACTGCCACCTACTATAGGCAACACATTGACTATGGATTTCATTTAACTCAGGTATCTCATATCATCTTATCCCTTTAGATCATATGCTTTTTAGGAGTAAAGAGTTACATTTCTCGATTGAGTTTAGATTGCTCGTCGCTCATTGTTTCACTTTGGCTGGTTCCTATCTATGCACATTTGTGCTGAACATTTATTTAAATGAGTAAATACCGAGCATCAAGCTTTGAAATGAACTATAGACATCAAACACATGTATAATGAGAGAACTTGTAACTTCAATGAATTCTAATCTGGATTCAGACATTTTATGTTTGAGAGTCTCAAGCTGAACTTTTTGTTGAGTATATTCCAAGATTCTTTTGAAGAACCTGGAAAAACCATTGCACCTAAAAATGAACGAGCTGCTGCCTTTATGCGGTGCTCTTTACGAACTGTAATCTGCTACACAGGGACCACACCTCATGACCTGTGAGGTGTGGCATCACTTTAGGTGTCACTTCAGAGTTCACTGGTTTAAGTTGCTGAATCACAGCAATGGTAATTCCCATCTGACCCGAACGTAGCATCAAAAATATCGCCCTTATTGAGTTTGGGAGATGGATGAGGGCGGCTGAAGTGTTGCAGAGGAAATGCTCTGCTAAATGAAAGCAATCCTGATGGAGAGGACAGAGGAAGGCAACTCTCCTCTGTCTCACCCTCTTTGTCTTTTCTAACACCATTAGCAAAGTGCAGGCTAACTCAGTTAGCTGAAGGATCGGGTGACGCTAACAGCTCAAAGAGCAGGCGATGCATTCACCAAAGTTTGTCCCCTCAGCTCTCACGTCATCCCTTATCTGTCTAATGGAGGGAGATTCTTGGTCTGTCCCAACTTGGTCACTGGGGTCGCTACCATCATCATCAGCATCATCGTTAAAGCTGCAGTGGTTTGGGGATTAATTGATTAGAAAAATAACAGAAAAATCACCAGTACCTATTAGAAAGAAAATTACAGAATGGTAGAAAAAGATTCCAAATATTTTGGCTCAGGGGTATTTGTTGTTTTTTTTCTTGCCAAATGTATTTGTATATTACACATTTATAACTCTAATGACTTATCATAAACCCTATAATATAAGACTTTCGGATTGGAGGTGAAATGTCTTGAAGAAACTGAAAGAAGTTGAGTGACCTTTTCACAAGCTCCAGTAATTGCCGTGACCTACAGCATATGACTGAGAACCTACACATGAATTCATATCAATTGTTTTTATATAGCACCACATCACAACAAACAGTTGCCTCAGGATACAATATAATTTAAGGCAAAGACCTGACAGTGATTACAGAGAAAAGCCAACAATCAAAAGGACCAACAGAGCACTTCGCTCTCAGACTGCTGGATTACTTGCGGTTCCTAGGATACTTCAGAGTAGAATGGGAGGCAGAGCCTTCAGCTTTCAGGCCCCTCTTCTGTGGAACCAGCTCCCAGTTTGGGTTCAGGAGACAGACATTGATTCCTTTCCACACCTCACTAATGTTGCTGTATTGCAGAATCCTTTCTATCTTTTTGTATTCCACTTTTCTTTTCTTCAGCTCATCCTGTACTTCTGCCATTCTGTCGTTGTCCGTGAACGCGACCTTTTTCTGGTTGAGGATCGCCTTTGCTTGTGATCACGGGTTTGTTATTGTGGAAACAACACAGTTTTTGTAGCTAGGACTGTGTCTCTACAGATGCTGATGTACTCAGTAAATCAGTCTGTCTCCTCTGTTTCCAGAAGCACATTCCAATCAGTGCATTCAAAGCAGCAAATTCCATGATGACTGTTGGCTTATATCTCCACTTCCAAGCCTTCGCTGTTGTACCAGCACAGCATAACACAGCACAACAACAACAACAACAGAAATGCAATACAGGTAAAGCTCCCAGACTTTGTTGCTGCCAGTTGAAACGCATGTTCTAGAAATACTCTCCAAATTCCACATTTATACTGGAAAACTGCCATAATGGTGCACAACAGGCTTCTATATATTGTAGAACGTAGTTGGCTAAACTCACAAAGAACAGAAAACCTCAGAAACAGCAGCAGCACAGGCCGGCTCACGTCATTCTGCAAATGATGTCCTGACTCCAGCAGAACTTGGGACTCCTCCACCTTTCAAAATCCCACTCTAACCCTGATCATCAGGGTTAAACACTGGTGTACCACAAGGTTACATGATGAGTCTCCCTCTTCACCCATGAACATGTTTCCAACGCCATCATTTAGTTTTCAGATGACGCCACGGTGATTGGCTTCATCAGGAACAACGATGAGTCGTTCTACAGGATCGTCTTGTCACACGGTAACGACAACAACAATCTGCTCCGTAACACTCAGAAAGCCAAAGAGCTCATGGTGGACTTCAGGAGGAATGCAGACACTCGCACACCCATCCACATCAGTGGTGTGGCAGTGGAGTGTGTTTCCAGCTTCAAATACCTGGGAGTCCACATCTCACAGGACCTCACCTGAACAACCAACTGCTCCAGCCTGGTCAAGAAGGCTCACTAGTGTCTGTTTTTCCTGAAGACTCTGAAGAAAAACCCCTTCTGTGAACTTTTACCGCTGCACCACTAGGAGCCTCCTAACCAGCTGAGTTACGTTATGGTACGGGAACTGCTCCGCCTCAGATTGCGGAAAGTGGTGGAAACCTCTGAGGGCCTCGGAGGTGCCTCGCTTCCCACCATCACTGAAGCATTGTTTCGGGAACGCGTCAAACACCACAATAGATTCCTTCCACCCAGACTGTTCACCCCCGGCCCTTCAGAAGGCGCTACAGGAGCCTCTGGACAAAAACCAGCAGGTTCAGGATCAGCCTCTTCCCCACAGCTGTCTCCCTATTGAACTCTGCCCCCCAACACCACCACCCTTCACACACACTACTGCACTACTCTTTGCACTACCAAATGCACTCATTAAGGGCAATCACACTTTGATGTTGACTTCTATAACATTTATGTGATATTAACCTGGCTTCGCGCAAAGGCTAGAAGGTGGAGGGAAATTGCTTCAGTCTGTAAAATAAAAACAAATCCACCTCCTACTGTCTTCAGCTGTGCACATGATATCCACCTTCTATGTGACTCTGAAGCGAAAGCCTCAGCCCCCAATCCTGCTCATACTAATGACTCCACCCCGCCCCCATCTGCACCCCTCCACACACTGTCGGAAACAGTGTAAACAATACAAAGCTGCTGCTCTGTGCTTTCTCATCTGAGAAGTGAAGCCTGTCACATCCCAGCACACATCCTCAGTGACCCCTGGCTTTCCTCATGTGGGTTAGATGGCCCCCGTTTGTTCATGAGCCCATGCCTGGCTCTCTATTAACTTTAGTCCTGCCAATCATACTTATTTAATGGAACCATTCAGGTGGTCTAGAGGCACTTATATACAAGCCCGGGAACAGAGAAACACAGTGAATCGAGCACGACGAGTCATTTTAACCCACTCTGTCATCATCATAGACAGAGTCAAATACAGAATTTCTTTTATAAACAGCTCCTATTGAAGTTTGATTGGGAACAGGTGTGGCAATAATCATGCCTGGGTGTGGCTAGGGAAATTGAACTCAGGTGTGACAAACCACAGTTATAGTATGTTTTAACAAGGGGGGCAATCACTTTTTCACACAGGGCCATGATGGTTTGGATTTTTTTTCACCTTTACTAATCAACACCTTCATTTACAACTTGCATTTTGTGTTTACTTGTGTTGTCCTTGACTATTGTTTAAATTGGTTTGATGTTCCGAAACACTTAAGTGTGACAAACATGCAAAAAAACAGGAAATGAGGAAGGGGGCAAACACTTTTTCACACCACTGAACTTTAATCAACTCCATACTCTAAACAATGATGGCAAGATAATATTTAATGTAAGGTCAGACTATTTTTTTTTGGGGGGGGGGGGGTCCTTTTTTAAAAAAATAAATATTAAAAAAATTTT
>VUQK01037899.1:5281-15484 GCA_015106715.1 Bujurquina vittata | reverse complement strand
GGATTAACTAGGTATTTTATTGTTAGTTTTATTTATTTTAGTGTAAATTTTATTTATTTTAATTACCTTTTAGATTTTATCTTCTCTTGTCCTGATGTGTTATGTACAGTACTTTGGTCAGTGGTTACTGTTTTTAAAGTGCTTTATAAATAAATCTTGGCTTGGCTTGGGAAGGCTTTCCAGCACGTTTAGGAGAGTGTTTGTGGGAATCTTTGACCATTCTTCCAGAAGCTCATTTCTGATGCTGGATGGCAAGGCCTGGCTCTCGGTCTCTGCTCCACCACTACTACAGAATGTCTGGTTGGTTAGCAATCACCAGCTTGTCTGTGTCTGGAGGTCCCACAGCATGGTTGCTCCATTCCGTGGTCGGAAGGTCTCCACATTCCCACTGAGTTCCTGATGAGGTCTCTTAGAGTTCTGTGGATCTGGTTCAGTTCTAGGGATTCCAGGAGCCACGTGTGACCCGCGGATATATCTTCTTTAAAAAAAACCATTATCAGCCTTCATTTAATGTAGACTCAGTGGCTCCAGCGGGTTAGCGATAAAGCTATTTTTACCTATGGACGAGCTGGCGCTTCCTCCTCTCTCTGCTCATTTACATGTCATTTTAAAAACACAAACAGTTTCATTTCCAGCTGCTTTACTTATTGGCCCGTTTTCTTGCTGTCACACCAGCTGTGTGCTGGATTGTTTTCAGGTGAAATCACTTCTTTAAGGAGATCCAGCATCATGCAACGGTACGCTATATTCTTTATGTCTCTTTGTGTTTTTTAGCTTTCTGTATGTCACTTTTTATGTTTTTAGATTTTATCTCTTTTGTTTCCATATGTATAGTTTAGTACTCGTCGTCGGCACTGTGACACAATTTGTATTTTAACGTGTCTCACGCAGATGTTTTTATCTACATTTTACAGCATGTCCTAGCTTCTTTGGAATTGGGTTGGTAGTTATTTAAACACCAGATTACTAAAAATGTATTCCAGTGGCTGCACAGCTAAAATCTAAATCTAAATGGATCAGCGTATTCTTTTTCCTACAGCATGTGAGCTGTTTTCATGGCAGCAGTGAGCTTTTCTAATCCGACTCTCTTCATTTGCAGGATAAAGTGTGCCCTGCTCTGGTGGCTGGTGCTGTTTGTATGTCATGGTCTTTTCTCCTGCAACTGTGAATCAGCAAATGCTTCCTGCGGGAGTTGTAGTACACTTTGTAACGAAACTTTTAGTAAGTAATTTAATACATTTCTGTAACTTTATGGGAAATATAATTGCTGTTGGGACAACTTTTAGTTGAATTTCATGAATACTCCTTACATATCCAAGTGGCACACTGATGTGTTAATCACCTCACAGCAGGCTTTGAACCCAGGCTTTGTGGAGTTTGCATGATTACAAGTTTTCTCTCCAGGTGCTCCAGTTTCGTCCCATAGTCTCGATTGGCCATAAGTGTGACTGTAATAATTTTCATACACTGCTTGTATATACAGTACTCTATGGGTACAAGTGCATGATGCAATGAACAATGTGTGTTTTGCGCTAAAGCTTTGAATCATAAATGAACTATTTTTATCTGTTTCCTTTGATCTACTTTACAGCCAGCTGCTGTTTGAAGTACACAGCAAACGTTTTGCAAGGGTCAATCCAAGAAAACCCTGTTAAGTAAGCATTTTATTCCATTAAAACTGGACTTCTTTTATTTGTTGGTGTTTGTGTCTGTGAGTAATCTGTGAAACGCTCTTGATCAAATATACTGTACAGGAGAGGAAGACATGAAGAGCAGACACTTGAGATTAAAGTAATATTTAAAAATAGTCTTTTATGTAGTTAATGAAAGGATGTAAATCAAAATAATACATTTGAATATGTTCTTGTCTTTTCCCATCAGGGCCATGCAGAACCTGGAAAATGTTTTAGGCGCATTTGATGTAAAAGACACTGTTACAAATATATCCTCTGATAATGTTGTGGCCCTCCTGTTCAAATCCAACGGTACCTTTCGAGGCCTTGAAATTTATGCCAGTGACAATGAGGTAAAAAAAAAAAATCAGAGTGCTATTTTCACTTCCTGGGAGACTTTGAAAAAATCAGTCACGTCTAATGTATTCCAAAAAACTACTAAATGGCAGATCTTATATTGATCTCAAATGAACCATTTTACTGAGTTACAGCATTGATATCTGTCACACTGCCTTGAACACCATTAGCCGATCATATTATTGTCTCACCAGGCATTTCAACACTTGATAATTCATAGAAATGTATGCCATCAGGTGTGCAGTAGCTATGAGCGTCATGCTGATCCAGAGCTTCTCTTTGTGCCAATGATATAGGCAAGTCTGAGCGAGGTCAAAAGCAGGAAAGTGCGTGTTCAACTTCCACAAGGGCTGGAGATCGGACTGAACGAAAAGCTCATCTTCGCCATGCTCCAGCTGCCCGAAACCAATAGGGTCAGACTGCATTTGCTTAAACTCCAATGTTAAGTTGGGTCTTTATTTGATTTGTGAGCAGAAACCACCAGGATCATGTTTCACTGTTGTTTAGCTTTTACTTTATATTTTATATCTGCTATTCTCCCTCTTAACAATAACTGTAAAGTCACGTACATAATTTTATGATTGACAGCAAACGTAAAAGGAAAAAACGTCATTAAATTAAATGACTGAAAGTCATTCAGAATGTTGAGCATGTGATCAGTTATACATTACAAATCTAAATATACTAATATAACATTTAAATATACTAATGATATCTACAGTAAACGCTGCAGTAAAAACATTAAGTATATTTACGGGATAACACATTCAGTGTGTCTATTATATATATATATATAGAGAGAGAGAGAGCGATTAGCAGGTTCTCATGCAGGCTGTTTACAAAAAACAACACGGTACTATTTTCCCAAAATGTAAATCAAGAAAATGTAGAGAGATTTTTATGGAGGAAGTTGGTACAGCAGTAAAGAATGAACCTGTGTTTTTACTGGGATGTAAATGACTTTGATTAAAAATAGTGCCGCTGGATCACTGGGTTGCGTTTCCCCTTTAACATAATTAGAATAGTTACTTACATAAAACATTTTATTTTTGTACACTGAAAGTAGCAGCACGGTGGCGTGGTGGGCAGCATTGCCACCTCACGGCTAAACGGACGTCTAGAAGGTCTGGGGAATGGATGTATCTTGAAGCTAGATTACTGAGGAGCCTTTTCCGATCAGGATAGGGAGAAAATATTACATAAAGTGTACTGGACTAAGTGTCAAACTGACTGATTAATGTGTGGCATTGCAGAGTGATATGGGAGCCTTAAATGACGTGTATGATCGAAGACTAGTATTGCTGAGTGTGCAGAACAAGACTATAACGGGACTCAAGGATCCAGTCAACATCACCATGGCGTTTACCAAGGATACAAATGTAACTACAATGTAATCATTTACTTCATTGTATCCCTCTATAGCTTTATACGCTATAGAGGGCTCATACTAATAGTAATAACAGTAATATTAAAAACGAAAATCTAACGTGTGTGTGTGTGTGTGTGTGTGTGTCATAGGGAACTGTAAAACCTTCCTGTCAGTTCTTAAATGTTTCCCCAGATTTTTCCACACACAGTGAGTAATCAAGCGTCCGTCATAAACACATTTCTGCGTGAGCTGATGGTGTAATTCAGATGTGACAGCGTCCCTTTCTTTGACTTTGAGATTTTAGTCCCGACGGCTGCTCCACTGATTGGACACCCGGTCAGGATAACGTCACCTGCTCCTGTGACCATTTCACGTACTTCGCTGTGCTCATGGTAGGACTGCTCTGTTTTTATTAGACAGGGTGCAGTGAACAACAAAATATGGGCATCAAATTGTGCTAATTTCAGAAATCTCTCCATCTGCTCTTCAGTTACTTTTAAAATCTTTAATCATTGTTGCTTTAAACTTGACAGGTTTAATTTCTGTGAGTGTGTGTAAGTGTTATATTTGAGGTTTACTGCTGGAGTCCTGGGGGCTTTAGGAATTCAGTTCTACAGTATGCTCTGAGTTTTTCCACTGGAATTCTGATGCCAGGTGCTGCTGATCAAATGCATAACTGATCATCAGTGTGACAACAGGATGAACACATCTGCACCGTTTTCACAATTATTGGGGAGAAGGCATTTTTGAAGAGTTTAGTGAAAAACTATAGTGCTCAAAATGTTAATAAAGTCAAACCTGAATATTTAGGAAAGTAAAAGTGAGGTTTTGGCTTTTGTAAAATGTAAAATAAAAACTGTTCACAATCATCTTAAATGATGCACCTCCATGAGAAGAATTTGTGAGTAAATATAAAAGCATCAAGACTTAAAATATCTCAAGAACTCACTATTTCACCAATAATGTGACAAAATAGCATGAAAGAGTATTTTCTCCACAGATGTCTGCGTCCCTCTCAGAGAATGACCGGGACATGCTGTCATACATCACTCTGATTGGCTGCAGCGCTTCTCTTTTTGCTCTGGTCATGACTGTTTTACTCTTCATCACAAACCGGTAATTTATTCGTCTCTGGCTGCGTTCTTCCCACTGTAATCAAAAGTATCTCCACCCTCTTCTTCCTGTCCTGCTTTCATTTGTCACTATTCCTCTTGTCTAACAGGACACTCAGAGAAGATTCCTCTATGAAGATCCACATCAACCTCGTCATTGCTCTGATCCTCCTCAACCTGCACTTCCTGCCCAGTCAGACAGCAGCAGAAGCAGCACATTCCTTCCATTGGCTCTGTTTTTACATGGCTCTTGCCCTTCATTACTCCCTGCTGGCCACTTTCTGCTGGATGGCCTTGGAGGGGTTCCATCTCTACCTTCTGTTAATCAAAATCTTCAACATTAGTGTCAGCAGATACCTGCTCAAACTCAGCGTGGTGGGATGGGGTGAGTGGACTCCATTAAACAGGAAGCTGTGGTTATCAGTCAGCACACTGATATATCAATTCTTGTGTCTCAGGTGTCCCAGCGGTCATCGTGTCAGTGGTGGTGGCCATAAACAGAGGCTATTATGGCCGTGTCCCAGACTGGTCAAAGCATGAACACACTGAAATGTAAGGAAAAGATTTGCAAGCATGTAAAATTAGGAATTATAATTCATGTTGACTTATTAACTGTTTCGCTTATGTAATAGTTTCTATATATTACAAAGCTGAAAATAAAAAAGTACACAGAAAAATACAAATCATTTCACCAAGAAGCTCATTTAAGCTGAGTCATCTACATTTCTAAAAAAAAAAATTTCCCAGTTTTTTAGTGTGAGACTAAACCGCTGTTTCCGTTCTCTGTAGATGCTATATAACTGATGACTCGGTGAAGACGGTGACTACAAGAGGACTCTTCATCATGGTGCTCCTCTTTAACATGATCATGTTCATGGTGACAATCAAGCGTGTTTTGAATATTGGCTATAACAAAGAGGTATGGCTTATTCTAGTAATCGTTTTAAAATGAACTTTAAGACTAAATAATTCTAGTAATTTGAAAAAATGCCATCAAATTTTGTGGCGATGAGAAAGGTATAGAATATTATTTTATCAGGATACAAATACTGTATGATGGGTCGCTTAATCTGGCCTTTTAAATAAACTGTTCATATTCTGTTAAAATTAGTACTAAAAATGTAGTTTCCATTAAACACAGTGTCAGAGAACAAGAAAGTCCAGAGAACACCATCCGGAGCAAACAGACGAGACACTGAAGGAGAGTTTTTGTTGGCACACATTTCAGAGGCTGTTAGTTTCAGATTGTGTGTTAGTTTCAGATTGTGTGTTAGTTTCAGATTGTGTGTAACCTGCTGTGTCATGTGTCATTCTGTGTTTGGCAAACCAGCTTGGGCAGCTTCACCGTAAGAAAGTCATGCAAAATATTTGCCCCCTGCTGGGTGTCAGCGTTCTGCTCGGCATCACCTGGGGCCTCATCTTCTTCGCGTTTGGTCAAGTGACCACGGTTGTCCTCTACCTCTTCTGTGTCCTGAACTCACTGCAGGGTCAGTACAAGCTTCTCAAAGTGTGTGCGTCAGTGATTCTGTGCATGTGAAGATATCAGCTGATCCTAAGAGGTCAGATAGGAACGTTTTTTTCTGTTATAGTTGATTTAATGTGACCAGCATACTGTAGATTCCCAAAGTGTGGGTCAGTGTCTCCTGGTGGGACTGCAGTTCAGCTCTGAGGGGCCGTATGCAAGAAAATCTTACAGTTATAAAAGTCTTTGAATTTATGGACTGAACCTGTCCAGGATTTACCCTACCAATGATAGCAGGAAACCTTTTTACAAGCCAGTTGGGGGATCTTCCAGCATTAAGCATAAATGGAATAATATTAAAGCACTTGCAGCACATTTTGACATTTCTTTCTTTTTTCTTTTTGCAGTGCATGGTTGAACAGTGACTTACAGCACAGCTGAATCTGTATTTCCTGTACACTCTAAACCTTTCCTTCACTCTCTCTCCTCCTTTCTGCCGTGCAGGTTTCTTCATCTTCCTGTGGTTTGTGATGTCACTGAGAAAGGGGGAAAGGTCAGCTGCTACGACGAGCAGTGATGCACAAAGCACCAGCAAGCTTAACGACAACAAGTAACAGCTCAAGAAGTGTGTTGGTGGAATTTAATATGGCAAAGTATCACCTTATTATTTCTGCTTTAGGGTATTTGCATGTGCAACATTGTAACAGAGCAGGCAGCAGCTGATGCTAAACGATAGAAATGAATGTGTGAACACTTTAAAAGCTCTACTTTAATGTTATGTTTGAAGCTTTGTTGTTACTGTCCCACAGTGTGCATACACTCTAAACTCTGTGCTGAGTCTTTGCCCACAGCAGGTTAGATGGAGGTTTATTTGGCCTTTTCCATTTAGGGGCACTTCAGTCCAGAACAGATGACATATATTGATGTACTTGATCTTCATCAGATTGCTCAGAGGTCAGAGTGATAACTACAGAAAATCCTGATCTGCTGATTGGTCCTGATCCATATTCACATTTCTGCATCCCATGAAGATCTGATCTTAGGTCTATGTTCACATCATCTGCCACTGGTTTAGTGCTTTGAGGGATTCTGACATTTTCATGTAGATTAAACCAACACTGGTTTGCTTTATTGTATATTTATAGCATATTTACTATGGGATTTTTGGCTAAATGTTTATAATTTTGTACACCTGGACATGCATTTGCATAAATTGTGAGTTTTATTGGGGCTGAGGTGTCAATATGAATAATAAAAGTTGATAATGGTCTTTTGCAGTTTCTGCATCATGATTTCTTTTTTTTTATCTTTGAAAAATAATCATTATACATGCAACTCAATTCTGTTGAACTGCCATCTAAGGGGACACACAAAGCGAACATACGGGGGGAGATGGGTGTCTGCAGCCACACGTTCCAAAGGTGCCACCAGCTCAATCAATCCCAGTCACTGTGGAACAGGCTGCTTGTTATTTTCTCAACAGCCTGCTGCTCAGATCCTTTGAGTCTGAACGGTTCTGACAGCCCATCCATCTAGTTCTGCATGCTTGGCAGATGTCAAGCTGCCGCCCAGAATTTCTTGATTTCCCCGTAAATCGGGTATCCTCCAAGCCCAGACAGACGAGTTCCCGTCACCAAAAAGCCAAATATATATATACACGTTTTCCACATCCTCAACCAACAGCGCTGAGAGACACGCAGGTCTCCACGATTCAATCACGTATCCGACTGGGTCAGTTCCACTAGGACAGGCGGGCTCCCCTTTCCCCGATCTCATAGTGGAAAAAATACGATCACTGGTGCTGAGGATTTGCCAAATCCATGTTGCTTCTTAATCTTACTCTTGTTTCGGTCAATGTGTGAGCGAGGCTCCTTCAGCAAGCAGGAAAGATGGGGAAGGCAGGAGAGAGATGGGATGCGACCGTCTCCATCAGAGAGCAGGAGGGCTTTGTAGTGTAAGTGGTAGGAGCGCTATTTATAATAGCCATATGAAATCATCTCGCAGGCATATAAAATGAGTCTGACACATGATTTAGTAAAAAACAAATACGTAAATACAGGAGGAACAGATTTTTTTTCTGTCTGTGTTCAGACAGCAGTACCCTGTGAATGTTTTGTGGGAATATAATACACTGAATAT
Organism: Bujurquina vittata; assembly: GCA_015106715.1. Taxonomy (NCBI): domain Eukaryota; kingdom Metazoa; phylum Chordata; class Actinopteri; order Cichliformes; family Cichlidae; genus Bujurquina; species Bujurquina vittata. The sequence goes on along the minus strand of VUQK01037899.1, from coordinate 7,372 downwards.
TCCTGTAAAGCCCGTTTTCTCTTCTTTCTGAAACCATTTGGACTTTCTTTCGAGCACAAAGTGTAACAGAGTTACGGTCATTTAACGAGCACGAGTAGAAGGCGTCCACAAAACTGACTTGTGTGTGTGAACAATATGTGTATGGACTCTCCAGTGTTTCAATATTTTTCATTATTTAAATGTACGCCTGTTTTTACTGTAAACTGTAAAGGTACTGTAGCCTTCTGTCAGTTCACACTTTATCTTTTCTACCCCCAAGTGAAATTTGCATCTTATTTGGCCAGCTTCAAATTTTCAGCTGGGTTACTCATTTGCCTTTTTCCTGCTGTGGCATCAACTGTGTATTCTTTTCAGAATCAATAATTCCCACAGGGACTCAGCAACATGCAGGGGTAAGTAGCACTAGGCTATATATATATATATAATGTGTGTGAGTGTGTGTGTAGCTGTCAGTGTGGTTGGGTATTTGCAATTAAATGTATTAGTTTAGCGGAGTTCTACTGCAAAGTATGCAAGTGTGCTCCACAGAGTTCATAGATTATATAGACAAAAGTATTGTGTCATAATGCTTATTCCGTGTATTCAGGCGTTCTCAGCTACATTGCTAAAGGTGCATCAAAACTAGCACCTAACCAATGATATAAAGTTAGGTCTTCCAGGGAGCTACACCACAACGATTAAACGAGCAAATACGTGTCATTTATAGAGTCTTCATGTGGTCCCAGTAAGATTTTTCTTCCATTTAACTGGCCAACGGCGGCAGGTACGATTGACTTTGTATCTGCCATGCCAGGAACAATATTAGATCAATAATAATTCAACTGAAAAACCTTCACATTAAAAAGGCAAACACTGCTTCTTTTGCTTTGTGGAATAATGTTAATCTAAATCTTTAAACTCATTTTAATAATATAGCTTATGAACTGTTTGACATATAGTATTTGACTATCGCAAAGAGAGGTTATTTTTATATCTAAAAAAAACTTCTCTCAACCTTACAGGATAAAGTGGTGGATATTCTGGTGGCTGATGTCTGCAGTGCATCATGACATGTTTTCTCAGAACTGTGTATCAGGTAACTGATTTAACAGACATTTTTAACTTTGTCTTGAATATGAAAGAAATCCCCATACTCTAGAAACTCTTAAAATGATAAATGGCCTGCGCAAGTCATAACTTCCATAAATACTTCCATATACATCACTATCGTTACTACACGTCTGCTCCTTTATTGCAGTCTTTGGTATAAAACACGGTTAAAGGAACCAAATGTGTTTTGAGCTGAACTTTTATTCAACTTGTTAAATATTTTCTCTTTATTTGACTTTGCAGGGACTCCTGATGCTGTGAAATGCATGGAATATAATTACAGCTTTGTGAAAGCCGCAAGCTATAATGACACTATCAAGTAAGCATTTTCATCGTATTTTTTGAATCTGTCGAGTTTGTGTGAGCATCTGTGTTGGTGAGTAATTTGGAAAGGAATGCAGGCTTGGGGTTAAAAGCAGTGACGTGAGGTGAGCTTTGTGACGAGTGAGGCGCTGACTCGTCTGGAGTCGCTTGTTATTTGAAGATGAAATCCGTGCACCTAGCCTGCTGCTGGGACAGCACTGATGCAGCACTGCCCCCTATCGGTGCAGCACGGTACTTTCTGCTTCACCTTGCATTTTCACCGTGCATTTATGACCGATCACAAAGAATAAACACGTCACACATTAATTCAGTATATTAGACAGGAATATGTAATCAACCATGTATTTTGGTGATATAATAAGAGACAGCAATGGGCATGCGCCAACCGCCTGTTTCATTTATTATGTGTGACACAGCGCCCCCAGAGGTGAGCCACAGCACTGCACTGGCTTGCCCCGTGTGTTAGATGTTAGATTCAACTCATTGTCATTGTGCATATGTGACCTGTATATTTCTGATGGCTTCGCTGGGTGTGAGAATGTATCACAAGGAGCTGCTCACGCTGTGGCATCAGTCGTCTTTAATTCAGCATCTGCATTTCACACAATGAGCACAGAGGTAAGGTGTCTCCAATGAACAAAACAAGCGCTCCTTCTGCGAGGAGGAGTCATAGTGTTA
>VUQK01037882.1:0-10237 GCA_015106715.1 Bujurquina vittata | reverse complement strand
ATAGCTGTGCTTCCACGTAAGCTGATTCATTGGTTTATGTGCTGATGTCTGATTAGCAGTTTGCTTTCAGTTGCCCGCTAACCAAATTAGCTACTTTCCCTGAGAGCCACCCCAACTACCTCAGCTGACCAGAAGAGTAGCCTCACCCATCCAGCACTCGCCTGGGTCTAACCAAACTAGCTGCTGGTCAGCCTGCAAAGTAAATGTCAGGTGAAGCAGGTTCATGAAGTCTAATTCTAACCTGGTACATTAGCTAGTAAACTTAGTGTGGTTATAATAATCAGGCACATCCCCTGCAGTCAAAATGAGCTTCATTTCGGTGAGTGCAGAGCTGTAGCACTGCCCTGCGGTCAGCTGTGACCCCTGCAAGCTTTTGGCATAATGGAGTAACTGCTGAGCCCAGCAGGATCACTGTTAAACACGTCTCTGGACTAAGACTGTTATTAAAGCCTGGTGGCACCACTGCGCCTAAAATCCATAAAACAGTCCTCTGATTTTTGATGCATCACATTTGGCAGAGCTGCAGCTGAGAGCCTTTAGAAGAGCTTTGATAACCTCAGCATCGTGGACTCACTTTGCCATTTAATTTCTCATTTATAGAAACAATGTATTTCATAATTCTGCCTGTGTTCTTCATTCTGGCCTCACAGTTCAGCTCAGCTGCTGCTGACTGAAAGGAGGCGTTTTCTGGGTGTAGCTCAGAGGCTATAAGTAGAGCATAATGTAATGTTATATATTAGCACATTTTTCTTACCTGTTTTTTTTTTGCATTTATAACAGTGGGTGTTGGACAACATTAGGCTAAAACTCCTATAAAGGTGATTTTACGTGCATTTCTGGCCTAACTTTGTGTTTTTGAGCTTTTTGAGGTTAAAGTCTCTGCGTTTGTAGTTGTATTTGTTAAGCTACATTATCTAATTGTGTAGGACTTTGGTGTGAGGATACGTGACATAATGAAGTACATTTGGATACTTCTGAATACTTACTATCATCTCTAACACTTCCTGAGCTATGGCAGCAGTCTGGATAGGCTCATGTGGAGAACAGGCTCACTGGGCCCGGAAGGTACTCAACATAGATTTAGGGATTCACTTCCCAACACTTGTTCTTTAACCTCCAAGCTGGAAAAAAGTGGCTATATTCATAGCAAGTTACAAATATGAAGCATTTGTGACCGCCGTTGGTCTGACGCTGTCGAGCAGCAGCTTCTGTGACATCGTGTGGGGATAACTACGTCATCTAAATGTTGCAGTACTCACATAAATCATCCACGCTGCGTAACGCTCTTTGAGGTTAAACAGCACAGCCGCCTCATTCAGGTGCGTCATCATGGCCATGTCCTCGATCTTGTCAAACTTGGGTGGGTTCATGGGGAAGATTTCATCCTCCTTCACTGTTACAGCCTGCGATGGTAAGGAGAGAGTGCCACCTCTGTGTATTACTACTGCAGTGTGATTGATCATCAGAGGACAACCTGTAAATGTGCAGTATATAAAGAATTTTGGAGCGGATGTACCTGTCCTGCCTGAGTTTTAACCGTGGCTTTGCCGCCCTCTTTGCTTTGCAGCGTGCCTTTTACAAAGAGCGCCTTTGGATCCACCACAAACACTGCAGTTTTGGCGTCAAACGGCCGGTTCTGAACTTCAATCCTCTCTCGTTCAGGTCTCCTCAGATATGGGGCGGCCTCCCCAAAAACTGTCATGTCAGCGTCTGAACTCATCTCTGCAATTTAGTCCCCAGAGAGGACTAAAAGATCCAGAGTAACTGTTAGAACAGTGATCTATCAATGCTGGGAGCTACATCAGACATCCCGCTCAGCTCCTACCTCACAAGATCTCCTCAGTCAGAGCCCGAGCTGCTGCTGGCCACAGCACACAACAATGAAGCAGAAACACATGGAAAGAGGTGACCCTGTCTGCTTTTATAAGATGCATTATACATCTATATTTAGGTCAAACCCCCCCCCAGTCAACGAGGGTGGAGAAAAGTGATTAGTTTGGCATGTGATGTCATGGTGCTGAGCTTTTGTTATAAATGCGTGGTGTGGAGCAACTGCAGCTCAAGAAGAGAATGAATGCCAAAGGAGGGTGACCTTTGCCAGAGATGCAGCTAGATGATAAACCTTCCAAGTATACAGATACCAACACGGTTCATTATCTTGGGCTCTGAGCGCCGCGATTATAACCAGACTTAACATCAAGGATGCGTCTAGACTTAAAAGCAGCTATTGAACTCTTTAAGCTGAAGGAATGCGTTTGGAGGCCAGTGACAGCAAACACGGAAGGTCTCAGTGCTGCAGTCTAACCTGAAAGCTGTGAGAGCTTTTATTTTTAGGAAGGGATAAAAACTGCATATCATACAAAATGTGTGTCTGAACCATCATCCTGAGCATTTGTCATGGTAACAGAGGTCTGAAGAGCCTGAGTGTAGCTCTTTGTGCTCTCTGAGCCTTGCACAGTTTGAATGTTTTTTGCACTTGTAAATGATCCTTCTCACTATTGAATGATGGATTTCAAATTGTGTGAAAATGGTCACATAAGCACCGCTGTGCATCTTCAGTTGCTTATCAGAGCGCTGCTGATGCTTCTTGGCAGTAACACACAGCTGAATGCTCCAACCTGCCCAAACTTGTGCTTTCAGAGGCGAGCGCACCTACTGATGAGCAGTTAGTCGAGGGCGCTGGGTCAGCAGCTGCTGCCTGCTGCTGACCCTCTGAATTCACATGGAAGCAGTGGGGAGGCAGTTTGCACACACTGCTTCTGTAGTTTCATTGTTTTGTTCAATAATGCCACCGTGTAATATATCATGCTCTGCTGTTCATCTGAACTTAGCTGATATTAAGATGATTTTTACTATGTACTTTTGAGTAAAACCTTAGAATTTAAAGAGGCTGTGCTCTCTGTTTTACCATGACTATATAGTATTGAGTGTATCAGCCGGGGATTGAACCACCAACCTTCTGTTAGCAGATGGCCTGCTCTGCCTCCTGAGCTTCTGTCACCCCGGAGCACGTCTCCAGCTAGTATCTTATCTTATTCTTTTATCAGTCTCTTCTAATTCTCACAAATAATGTGATGGCACAAACTAATCCATGTCATGTCCTGATTCGACACTTTGAGACATATTTCATAAATCAGAGGCTGAATTCACTTTTTATTCTCGGGAAGGATTTTTATCTCCATAAAATCACATTTCGATGGCGCGTTCATTAAGTGTAAATGCACAGAATGCATTATGCGATATTGTTTTGAAATGGACCATTAAGGCTGCACGGCGACACTTGTTATAGCCTTGACAGGCTTATTAATAAAGGCATGGCTGATGAAGCCCTCAATAGAAATTCCTCCAGGATCCTCCTGGGACGGCTTTAGGGATTACAGTGGACTAACGCTCATGGTGGAGATTTGGAGACCTCCTTTTCTCCCACCGTCCTATCCCAAAGAATCATCTCTGAGGGACAGCTGAGGACATTTAGTGCAGAAAGAGGTTGCCTTTATTTAAAATGTTCTTGCTGAACCTGGACAGTGACATGAAGAATGTGAAATGATTCAGAACCATTAAAAAAAACCTCATGGAAAATGTGCCCATTCATTTCCTCTCTGATTGAGGTCAGAGGACATTCAGCACATCAGTGTCACGACCCGGGGGGTCAGAGCCAACGCAGCACCAGGAAGTAAGAAAACAGCTCGTCCTCTCAGGTAGGTAAAGCTCGCTGTTTTCCTACATCTTCAGTTTTGGGCTCGGTGAACCGGGTTGTGGCTGCCGCAGCCTTCCTGGCTGGCTCTCAGAAAGCAAGCCAGAGTATTTCCAAAAGGCTGAAGCACTTATTTAATATTAACACTGTGAGAATATTTCTGGAGAGTTTCAGCAGGCTTAAAAAAGCTGCTGCCCCAAACTAAATCTGTCATAACTTAATGTGCTCATCGTTGGTCATGCAAACTCAAATTATTCGTGATTTTGAGGGAAGGATATAAACCTCTTTAGCCACAATTAACATTTGAACTTTATTTAAAAGGGAAAGCGTGACCTCATTCAGAGTCTCTCATAATGATTTTGGCAACATGTTTCTACATGAAGGCAGACGGCACCAGATCGTCCAAGGAAACAGCTCATGAGTGGATAATAAGGTGAACGGGGGTCGTCAAACTGTCACTTATTTTTAAAACCACCATCGGTGTCATGAGAGGGAGATTAGAAGGATATAAATTGACAAGTAAGGTGCTAAATCTCGAACAAGCAGCCAATGAACCCGTGCATTATGTGCCTCTTAGGGCCAGTCCTCAAAGGGTCGACGATGGTGTGCAGATTATCACCCGCCTTTCATTTGCCTTTATTTTAACTTGAATAGCTGCTTCAAAAAGCTGGAACAGCACCTCCTCGAGTCCCAGAAGGAACAGCTGAGTGCAACAGAGGGATTCTAATCTTTAATGCAACAGATGGCAAAATCTCAGGGCTTATGAGTTAATGTCAAAACAAGTTCAGGTTGTCTAAATAAAGGAGAGGTCACTCAGTCGGGTGTGTTGGTGCACACACTGGGCCAACACTGTGTGATTTAACTGAAGCGAAAGATAAACCAGAGCGCCTTCCACCATCACACACTCTGTATTATTCCCTTAAAGACGTCAGATTATATATATATATATTTACACACATCAGGTGGAACAAAAATGCACTCGCAGTTTTATTGCAGCATCTTCTTTCTAATGGAAGTAGAGTTAGAAGAAAACTCGTCTTTTATTTCGTTACACTGAGATTCATTAATTGCACTAGTTTTATTAATGATGAATGCACAGGTGCAGATATGTGAGTTTATGTATCACAGACAGGTTTGGGGGGGGGGGCGGTTAAAATTGTTTGGATGACATGATGATGATGATGATGATGATGATGATGATGACAGCTACAGCGAGCAGCCTGCAATCGTGGATCTGAGGCGTTCACACACTGACATGCTGTCTGGGAAGCAGCTACACTTTTAAATAGTATTACTAATATTCATTACTAGTAATCGCATAATATTCTTTTTTATATATTACACATAGAATTTCTGCTAGCCACAGGGAAATGTTTATTTTTATTTGATTATTATCATGTTTTAGATCTTCATTAAATCCCAGCATATAGATGACAAAAAGGCTGTTCATAAACACCAAACAAATAATAATTAATTAGTTTTCTTCTTCTTTGCAATTCACACATTGACTGTATAAGACAAAGTCATCAGTTAGCGCAGTCACTGTTTGATGAACACGTACTGACAGTCGTGCATGACAGCACAGTGACCCCGAAGTGCCGCAAAGTCGCCGTTCGGTTTGAGACAATCTAACAAACTATCATTTGCAAGGATAAAAAAAATAATTCCCAAAAGCTGCAAGAGGAGCGTGAGTGTGATCGGGAACATAAACATGCGTTATAGTCAGATGAGTACTAGATTATTGTGCAAAAGTCTGCAGCCGCCCACGTATACGCACACATACGCGGAAACGCGGTATATGAGTCAAAAACCAGGTTTATGTCATTCTAACAGACTTTGCTGTGACCCCCTCTGCGCTTCGTCACGGCCTGAACTCCTGGAATGTCGGGAATAGTTCAGCCTTCCTGAAGACCATTCCAAAGCGCGTCCTGGGATGTCGGCTCCTTTTTTTTTCTTCGCTGTCAGACGCGCGCACACATGATTCTCGAACTCACGTGACTGACGGTTGTCACGGCAACTGTAAACTATCAAGCCAAAGGAGTTTGTTGGGTAACTTTTCCCTTCCTTTCGACTAAACACAACCAGTCTCCTAGAAACCAACAGAACCATGTCGGACGTCGGTTCTGAAGAGTCTGAGGAACAGAGCAAACTCGGGGTGAGAGAATATAATAATCGTGTTAGCTCAACTGAAGCTAATGGTAGCATTAAAGGCCTTTTCACAGCGAACGCGTACATTTTGTGCGAATGTTTCGTGCGTTAAAATTATTTTTCGGACCCGCCTGTTCTTAATGCAGTCGTTCACATCGAACGCGTCACTTCACAGGACGACTTTGCGGCATTTATTTTTTCGGATCAAGTTCGAGTTTTCTGATGTTTTGCCTGCGAACAAACAGATCTGACCAATCAGAGCGCTGCATTAGCAACACGTGAGCTTAGAGCGCAAAACGCGCACAGACAGAAATATTGAGTGAAATGATGCGCATCCGGTGTGAAACGGCCTTCCGTCTGGATGCTTCACGGCCTGTTTACGGCCTCAGAGTTTCCAGAGTTCCTCTTTTGTTTGACCCGAGCAGGAATATGAAGGGGAGAGAAACGAAGCTGGAGAACGGCACGGATCCGGGAAAGCTGTTCTGCCCAACGGAGACATTTATCAGGGCCAATATCAGGACGGGAAACGACACGGACAGGTGGGAAACCCCCCAGGCCAAAGCAGAGGACACACAAAGCAGGACATGTATGGCTGCATTTACATATAACTGCTTTTCTCCATTAGGGGACATATCGCTTCAAGAATGGGGCGAGATATGTGGGGAACTACCACCGAAACATTAAACATGGACAGGGCACCTTCTACTATCCAGACGGGTCCAAATATGAAGGTATAATAAATCTGCTTTACATGAGCTTGTTGCCGGCTTGTGCCAACCAAAATGTGCTCTTGCAGTCCTGCAGCACCGACACAGACCCTGCTGCAGGACTGATGCTGCTTTCAGAAACCCAAACTCTTACTGTGCCTCTCCTGACTGCCAGGATCGTGGGCTGAGGACCAGAGACAAGGTCGCGGTGTCTACACCTACCCCAACAAAGACACCTATGACGGAGAGTGGCTGCATCATGTCAGGTATATAGCAAGCTGTGCTTCCCAAAGGTGGCCTCTGGTTATGGCATAAAGGTGGATTTATGCTAGCTTTTTTAGATTACGTGTTTTGCTTCAACAGCATAAATATTCTAGAAAGCAGGACTTTATTAAAGCGTAGTCCCTGAAGCACCATATGGAAGCCACATCTTTAAAGTCTTTAACTTCAACTATTCAATATGCTTTTACATTCACGCTGCAAATTCAGTTCTAATGAGGTACAAGATGTATTAAAGCTGCTGGAATCCTTGCTGCTGACTTCCAGGAATGGACAGGGCGTTTACCTCCACCACCAAACAGGCGCAAAGTACAAGGGCACGTGGGTGAATGGCAAGATGGAGTCAGCTGGAGAGTACCTCTATACTAACCACAGATACACGGGCGACTTTGTCAACAACTATGTAAGTTTCATGAGCGATTCAATAAATGGTCGGGGATCAATCGGAGTATTGAACATGTTTTAATGTGCATGGTGTGAAACGTGACAATGGCCACAATGATCATCACTGATGTTTTGATCAATATTGTGATCATAGTTGTTTGTCATGATGAGTCATTGTTTTAGTGACTAAAATGTTTTCATTGCAGTCGTGTCAACAAAACACTGTTTTCACATCATCGTAATAATAATATGAAAAAATGCATACAGTAGAAATCGTTCAGTTGGATTCAGATGGCCCGTGGAATTTTGTTTGACTTATGCATAAGAGATGTATTGTGATTTGGTGCCATATAAATAAAATGAAATTTAAATTTATTAAATTTAATACGGTGTATTGACTTTAACCTGTCTTTGAACATTGGAACGTTGCTAAAATTAAATGCAATAAAATGAGTAATAAAGACATAATCAAAAGTTCCAAAAGGTCATAAACACTTATTTTAAAAGGAAAAAACAAAGTTTAATGATAAAATTACTTGCCAAATTTTCCATTTTTAAACTACAACAATTTTTTCTATTTTTAACCACAAAGAAATAATTTGCTTATTTAGCTTCATTCTTGGCTACTGTTCCGAAATCCCATCATCACATCGGTGTGTTCAGTGTCATAATCAATAGCTGTGACCTGTGCTGCTGTTGCACAAAGAAGTGTTTCTGCTCCTCATTATCTTCAGTTTTATGTTATAGCCGGTTGGACCCGGGAAGTACGTGTTTGGCAGCGGCTGCGAGCAGCATGGAGAGTACCAGAAAGAAGAGAAGGTAATTCAGCAGCCACATGATTGACTGGATACCGCTAAACAAACTGTACACGCAGTGCTGTGAAAAAGCATTTCCTCCTTCCTGATTTATGTTTTTTTTTTTTTATTTGTCACACTTACATTAGCCAAAGATCACTCGAGGTAAATACAAAATGTCATTTATTCTACGATGATTTCATTTATCAAGGGAAGTCTATCCAAACCCATTAAAACATAATCTGACTGAGATGCTTTGTTAAGGCCTCAAACTGGCCGTTCACGCTCTAACCCTCCAGTGTGGCTCAATAAAACCAATTGTGCAAACAAGAGTGGGCCAAAATTCCTCCAGAGACGTGAAAGTTTTCACAAATTCTTGACTGCAGTCCTGCTGTCCAGGGTGGCACAACCAAGCCTTAGCCTCCTGCGACCTGAGCTGCTGTATTGTAATTTCTCCTAGATATTTGTGATCAGATGGACCTGATATGTATATAAACTAAGCTTCGTCTTTGAACAGGAAGTTGCATTTTGTTACATGGTTGTTACATACTTTTGAGGAAAAAAATGTCCCCATATTTTTTTATCTGTAGGATTCATCGTACCTTCTCTCCAATCTTTGCAGGACAGAGCTGAGGGTGAGTCGGATGAACTGCCCTCTGCTGCTGTCCTCAAGTGGATTCCCAAGGATATCACTGGCCTGACATCGGAAAGTTTGGGGAAAGAGACTTCAGGGGACCTTCCCAAGGATATCACTGACCTGACGTCGGGAAGTTTGGGGAAAGAGACTTCAGGGGACCCTCCCAAGGATATCACTGACCAGACGTCGGGAAGTTTGGGGAAAGAGACTTCAGGGGACCCTCCCAAGGATATCACTGACCAGACGTCGGAAAGTTTAGGAAAAGAGACTTCAGGGGACCTTCAGCAGTGATGTGCAAGCTCACAGCCAGGATGATAGAACTACGGTCTCACAGCAGAACCCCTCCCACCTGAGTTTTTGTCTAGCCACCAATGAGATTTTGAAAATGTTGAATAAAATCTGTAAAAAAAGTACTGAGTGGAAGGTTTTATTTTATAAATAATGGTTAATATATATCTATTAGGGATGCACAGTCAATCAAATTTTAATGTTCCCACATTTAAATGAGTGTATGGCTGTAGCGAGGATACACTGGTTAGTGTGCCTGTTAAGAAGCGCACACTGTTTGGCAAAGATGATTTAAGAAATTCAGCACTGATTTGAGTCAAAGACAAACTGTAGAAGCTGAGTCTGAGGGCTAATGAGATGTTTGTGACATTCACACTGGGGTAAGTAGGTAAAAACTAAACTAAGGGGGCAGCAGTGCTGATCCTTTAGGCTGTTGAGTAAAATGTCTTAATACCTCACGTAAATGATGCCACTATTTTATATAAAAGTCCTCAAAACCTGAAGAAAAACAGGATTATCAGCACATGTATGTAATGTGTGGAAAGGGCTCATTGTGCACTAAAAAAATTAATATCACACAAATGTAGAGGTTTAACCCTTTATAGGGCACTCATTTAAATACTTTGAAAATCAGAATTTCAACTGTACAGTGGTACTGGGGGACAAAACAATATAATTACTGTTGTGACATTTTTAAAAGTGTTTCATTTTCATATAGAAAATCAAGGTCAATAAAGTTACCGAATTTGGTTCCCTGCCCGTCTGAGGTTTAAAAACTGTATATATAAAAAATATAAGAAAAACAATATATGGTGAAAGGAACATGTTTTTTAGAACATTACAACAGATTCATTACAGCATTCCTGCTCCATGTCACTTGGGCCTGGATTTTCCTGGTTTTAGGTGGAAGGGACAATGTCAGTGTCTGCCACATGATCATCGTCCTTCTCGTCATTATCACTGATGGCAAGGTGAACCAGCATAACCACAGTCTCCCTGCTTATGCCATAAACCATCTAAACATACATTTGTGAAAAATTAATACACAAGCAATAAAACAACTGGTATAATGACAAAGAAAATGACAGAAATCACTCATCTTCACTTTTTTAGCTTTAAAAGGTCTAGAAATGGGTTAAATTTCTCTCTGAAGAATTATTATTTTTTGGTGCTATAAAAAACTTTGGCAATATAAAAAAATAATGTTCTAAGCTTTATTCCCTCATTTGTAAAGGGAATACACTGTTAGATGCATCAGGCATATGTCCAAATATGGTCAGTTATTTGTTTACGTGAACAGGGTGTA
>VUQK01037879.1:0-19693 GCA_015106715.1 Bujurquina vittata | reverse complement strand
CCCTGGCTTTGAACTGTTTGACCTGCTGCCCTCTGGCAGGCATTCACTACTCTGAACTCACCCCCCCCCCCTTCTAACTGCACAATACCCACATCTTTGTGCATATCACATTATGAAAGACTCATCATCTCCATTATTATGTGTATATTATTTTTACAATGTATATATTGTAAAAATAATATACCTGTATCTGAAGATGTCTGTATTCTAATACATTTTTTCTGTATATATTTTATGCATTCTCTCTTGTATATTTCAAATGCACTTTTATTTTCTGTATATTTCTTTTAGATTATATTTTGTATTTAGGAAGTTTAACTTTCTTTTTATGGCACTGATCAGGAGTGGCCCTCCAATCTCATTGTACATCCTGTATAGTGACAATAAAGGCATTCTATTCTATTCTATTCTTATTTGTCTTGCTGTACCTTAGTTTATTATTTATCTATTTATTCTCTCGCTTGCATATTGTTGTATATTTCTTGTTTATATGATAATATTCCTGACTGTATCTCTATCTGTGTGCCTATGTAAAAAGTGCTACTGGAACGTTAATTTCACTGACGGAACCCTCCGAAAGGGATTAATAAATTTTAATCAAATTTATTAATTTAATCTCTAATGCAATTTTATGACTTCCAGTGGTACTCGTATATTGCACAAAGTTGATGAAATAATTAAAAAGGAGGACTAGCTACAAATTCTTAAAGTTCACCTCAAATCAACAGCTAGACATTGGAAACTAAATAGATAGTGACCCCCAAAGACACACCAAAAATGGTTTTTGAGTTGATAAAGCAGGGTAACATTAGGCTTCTGGAATGCCTTCCAAAAGCCCCAACTGCAACCATATTGTATGATTTGTGGATTATGCTAAAAACCAGGTCTGTGCCAGGAAACTAATCAATTTAAATTAACTCTACCAATTCTGCCAAGATGAGTGGTCAAATATGAAGCCAGAATTATTCCAGAAGCTTGTGGATGGATACAAAAAGTGTCTGTTCAAGATTTTTAATTTGGTTGAATTCCTTTCAATACTGGGAGAAAAGTAGAAGACACATCAAAGCAGATACACTGTGTTCTCGCTTACAAGTAATTTAAAAACCAGTTTATGGCACGCCCACATAAGCCACTATTGTGTAGTCTGTTTACAAAAGCAGCAGGCTGAGAAATTCTCAAAAAGACTACAAAAATGTGTAGGCATAGGTTTAGAAACATATAAAAATACTGCCTACTTCTAGCACGTGCTTTATGTGCTTCTTGTGTTACTCGTATCATATTCAAAGTTAAAAAAAACTATTAATGAGTAAGCTGAATCAATATTGTTCTTTCTTGATCACTGAGAACAGAGGCTCGGCTTGGTACTATGGATTTATGTGCATTTCTAACAGAATCAGCACTGCAGTGCCATCATTGTGTGTCTTTTTCATCAGCACTGTCAAAGAAGAGGCAATCCATCCTTTACAGCAAGAGAGCACTGAAGTCTTAAAAGAGAAGAACTTCATTTGGAAAGCCAATAAACACCAGATGAGACATTGCAGCCACAGGGCTGTCTAAAATGGTCCAGACAGAGTTGGGTGAGCCATGCTGCAGCATCTGTGACACTCATCCTGGCATAGATTGTATATGTCCATTAGCAGGGATGCCTGCCATTTGGCCACGGTATTGTCCCAGAATTCAGGACACTGAAGATTAAGATGTTTTCTGTTGACAACAGATAAAGGTCACCATTCCTATCTGCTTTCCGTGACATGTGGGATGGATAGATTTTCTTTTCACAGATTGTGTTCTTATTGTTTCTCATGATAACAGATAACCTGACAATGCCTTGAGTATAACCAACAAAGGATGAAAATAGGTGAGAAAAGATGAAAAACTAAGGTGTGACTTGTTATTAAGGCAGCTAGAAATTTTTTTTAGTTTTACATCATTTTGGACCACAACTCTTGATTTATTTTTGCACATTTTCATTTTAACTTCCTGCTGGGAATTTCATTCTTTAATGTGTATAATTTCCTCCCATGCTTTTCCAGTCAGCATGTGGCCAATTATAAATGCACTCAAAGTGTCATGTAAAATGTGTCATGTCAGAGCATTCACGTGCTACAGAGTACTGTATGAATAAACATACACACACAAAAAAAGAACAACTCAAGTCACAACAGATGCTCAGAGGAATTAGATTAGGAGCTTATATTTGATCAAATGAGATTAGATGTGACATAGCTGTAGTTTCAATGCTAACGCTTTATATAGGTGCAAGCATCCATGCATCCATCCATCTTCTGCTTATCCATTAAAGGGTTGTGGGGTGATTGGAGCCCACAGCTTACCATTCTACTACAGGGCTAGGCACAAGCAAAGGTGGCATTTTCACTTGGAATGGCGAAGACAAGTCTCCCTCACTGCAAGTGTAAGGTGAAAAAACGTCCTTTGTGCTCAAGGGTAGAAATGTTCTCTAAAGAGAACATTTCTCTTAAAGTACTTACTTTAAGTACATTTCAGAGCCTGCACCTTTTAAATTTTACTTGAGTAAAGAAGTTGAATCAGTACTTCAGCTTTTACCAGAGTATTTTTTAACACAAGCATCTGCACTTCTACCTTAGTAGAGAATGTCTGTACTTTTGCCACCTCTGTTACAGGCCCATGTTAGGCTTGCCATTGAACATCTAAATGATTCAGAGAAGCTTTGGGAGAAAGTGCTGTGGTGAGATGAAACCAAACTCAAGTTCTCTGGCGTCATTTCGACCCGCCATGTTTGGAGGAAGAGAAATGCAGAGTGTCACTCAAAGAACACCTCCCCACTCAAGCATGGAGGTAGAAACATTGTGCTTTGCGTTTTTTTGGGTTTTTTTTGCTAAGGGTACAGGACAACGTCATCAAATTGAGGGCCAATGTACGGGCCATGTATTGCAAAATCATAGATACATTAGTCAGAACACTGAAGATGGGTCATGGTTGGGTCTTCCAGCATGACAATGAACCAAAACATAGTGCCAAGGCAATAGCCAGTCTCCAGGTGTCAAGCCTATAAAGAATCTGTGCAGGGAGCTGAAGTTTGGAATTGAAGAATTTAGAGAATTTGTGTGTGGAGTGGGCCAAAATTACTCCTGAGATGTCTGCAAACCTGTGTCCCATGTGTGTCCAACTACAACAAATGCCTCAATGCTGTGCTTGCCACCAAGGGTTTATCCACTAAGTGCTAAGTCATGTTTTGCTTGGAGATCAAATATTTAGTGACATGCAAATCTCAATGACTCCATGAAATGCAAATCAAATTATAACTCTTATCTTTTACAGCTTTTTTATATATATTTTTTATATCATATATATGCTGTTCACATAAAAGGAACACTTTGAAAACAAATCAGATCTCAGTGGGGGAAAAAATCTTGCTGGATGTCTACACTGATAGGGACTGTGTAATGTGTTGGGGATGAAAGGATGCCACATCATTTGATGGAAATGAAAATTATTAATCTACGAAGGGTTGAATTCAATGACATCCTGAAAATAAAAGTGAAAAGAATCATGTGGCAGGCTAGTCAATTTTGCCGAAATATGCAGCAACTCAAAATGGTGCTCAATAGGACAGCATGTGCTAGGCTGCAGCTTGTACAGTTTAAAGTAATAAATAGAGTTCTTTTTTCAACATCTCATTTATCTAAAATCTTCCCTTCACGTTTAGACCAGTATGACAGGTGCCAGACCTCACCCTCCAAATTAACCCTTACGTTTTTCTTCTGTTTGGAGTAATTTCTTCTCTGTACTCTCGGGGGTTTTGTTAATCCAGATCCAAAGTGATTCACTAATTGCCATTTTTGGCGTTCCAGTGACCACGCTTGAACCTATCTCCCAGGAAAATGAGATTTTGGCTTTCTGTTCTTTTCTCACTAGGCGCTGTATCTTACTTTCCTAAAAAGCTGCTATACCTCCATCTACATTACAATGGCTTAACACTGTAAGAACATATGTGAGGATAGAAAAAATTGTATTAACAGTGGAGTACCTAAAACATCTACCTTCTCAATGTGTTGAATGATGTAATTGAGCCACCATTTCACTAAGCTAAAAGGATAGGTAAAATACCTTTTTTACCTTAAGTCCCCCCCCCCGCCCCTTTTTTTAATTTTTATTTTTTATTTATTTATTTGCATTTTCTGTTTTTCTGTTTGTATGATTTTACATGTTTAAAATAGAAGAGTTGGAGAACTTATGTAAGCTATCCAAAATGCATACAGTATAATGTAAACATCTTAGTGTAATCTGTTGATAGTCTGTGGTATCAGTTCCTAAAAAATAAGGAACTGCCTGCATACTCGCACTACTAGACTGAGCAACAGCTTCTTCCACCAGGCTGCAGGAACCTACATTCTCTGCCCTCACCCCTCTGCTACCTAGGACACTGGACTGTAATCTCCGGTTTCACACATGACCTGCTTTTGGATCTGGAATTTCCTTTCCTTTCCTTTCCTTTCCTTTCCTTTCCTTTCCTTTCCTTTCCTTTCCTTTCCTTTCCATGTCATATATATTTATTATATTAAATAGAAATGGATGAACAAAGAAATGCTGGGAATAATTTTAGTGATTTGCAAGTCACTGGGATCACTAAAAGATTTCAGGCTCCCCATGCAATATGGTGTCTGATGCAGTCCCAAAAGCTCGGCTTGACTTTTGGGACTGACGGCAATCAGTCTGCTGACAGTCAGTTTTCCAGAGATTGTACCATTCCAGCAACTTCTAGAGATAAACCTCATTAACTTGTTTTTGCAGCACGCACATTATCACATCTATCAGATTTCTATTGTACAACAGCATCAAATGGAGAGAACTTCTCTGGGGGCTAAAATTCATTTGCTGGCTTTAAATGCCTTTTCTTCCTCTGGTTGCTTTTTCAAAAGTGAATGTGTGAATTTATCTCTCTCTCTCACACACACACACACACACACAAAACCTTCCTAAAACCTCCTGTGTTGGTTCTGACAAATTCTGAAATTCATAGTTTGCTGTATGATATTAATTTTTAGGTCAGACAAGAACATACTGTCAATGACTCAGTAAGAATGTTCACAAACAGGCCTAAGTTTGTTATGTCAACCTAAGTAATCAGTTTAGTGACCGTTGGGGAATGTTTTTGGAACATTACAAGGCAATGTCCTTTACACAGGGCAATCTTGGAATATTCTGTGAATGTGCAGTGTAATGTCACTAAATGTTCTGCAAACCTAACGCAGAACAAACTGAATGTCTCCTGAAAGTTTGTCTCCATACAATTTAAAACAAATCTACAGCATTACATTCTCTGAATGTTCTTAAAATATTCCATTTCTTGTTGGGTACAACCATTGCGACGAAGCCTTTAACAGTCTGGACAGCACTTTTTATCACACCAGTCTGAAAAGAATGTCTTGTAGCCTTTCGGTACCTAAAAGAGTACGCAGAGTTCAGTAATGAACGCAGTAATTTGCTTTGAGTTGCATGATTTGAACATTCAATTGGGGTGGCTGTAGCGCAGGAGGTAGAGCAGGTCACCTACTAATCGGAAGATCAGCGGTTCAATTCCTGGCTGCTCCGGGCCACGTGCCAAAGTGTCCTTGGGCAAGATACTGAACCCCAAGTTGCTACATAGGGAAGGGCTTGTATGAATGGGTGTGACTGTGTACATGTAAACGTGTCGTGTACGTGCTTTGAGTGCTCATTCAGAGTAGAAAAGCGCTGTACAAGAACTAGCCCATTTACCAATTAAAAAAGAGCAATCAGAGCAATGCTATCTCATTTGGAAAAGTGTGCGACACAAACAGATTAGGATTATGCTAATCACTTGTAAAACTAACACATGGAGTTAGTGCATGGAGCCATTGGAGCAGAATAAATGCATTAAATACATTGTCTGCAAACAGCTTAAATTGCTTCTATTAAATTTAGCAGAGCCTTTTACTGACATTCAAAGCCACCCACTCATTTATTTTAGTATCTACAGCATTTGAAGGCCAGAGGGAGTCTAAAATATCTTCATTGTTATCTTTGGGGTTGGCCAGTAGACCATGAAAAGGTTGCAGAGAAGGTTTTGGGAAGAAGACAAATTAATTTTCTTTGCCTCAACTAGGAGACAAAAGCAGTAATCCTACCAACTCAGGCAAATGAAAACCAACCATCTGAGAGGACTTTCTCATAGTGATGAGTTCTGTATTAGTTTGACTGGTACTGTACAATTGATCTATGTATTATAAATTGTAGTAAAAACAATAGCATCGCCTGCTGATGTGATGATCCCAGTGCTACTTAAACCAACCACACACTGGAATTACTCTACTGTTTGCCTAAGCCTCATCAGAAAAGATCTCTTTGGAAGGGTGGTTGTCAATAAGGCATTCCTAAGGAAGGGAAAGATGGAGAAAAGGCTGAGGTATTAAAATTACACAAGGACTGCACTGAAAATCTTTGGTTCAAATTGTCAATAAGTACAGAGGAAGTCATGTAATACCATCTAGAAACCATCTGGCTTCATTTTTCAGCATGACAGTGATGCACTGCCACTATCATGGATTGGCCACCCCAAAGCCTGAAACTCAAAATTATTGAAGTAGTGTGGGATCATCGTGATAGAAACAAAACACACGGCACATCCGAAGAAGAGCTTTGGAAAGTAATTCAAAAAACCTGGAGAGTTATTCCAGGGAAAGACTTAAAGAAATGACAAGAAAGCTTGCCTTAGAGAGCTGAGGCTTTGTTAAACAATAAAGGTGGTCATATCAAATATTAACTTTCAAGCGTATTAGAAAGTAAAAACTCTCTTTTTACCTTAGCTGCTGCATTTCCATG
The DNA here is from genome assembly GCA_015106715.1 of Bujurquina vittata. Lineage (NCBI taxonomy): Eukaryota > Metazoa > Chordata > Actinopteri > Cichliformes > Cichlidae > Bujurquina > Bujurquina vittata. The sequence continues at coordinate 12,871 of VUQK01037879.1, read as the reverse complement.
TATGACTGCATATATTTCAATAAATATTTTCACCTATCTCTCTTTTTCCAGGCAAAATATAAAGAAATGTGGGGTGACTTTTGCACAGCACTGCCGATTAAACATTAACATAGCACAAATTAAAATAATGCTAGTAAATAATGCTGCAAAAGTGTCTAGGGTATTTTGTTGTGTAATATTCATATATCAAATAGACAGCACTGCTCATACATAACAATAAAAGGAATGGTTCTTAAAGTATATAGTGCTTTTCTACTCTACTTTGAGCACAACATCTCTCATTCACACAAACATTTTTTCTACAGCTAAGTGCTTTCTATCGAATATTCATACACATTCACAATCTCAATGGTAGCATCAGAGAACCACCCCAATGTTATAATAATAATATGAATAATATAACAATAATACTATGTACAATATGTTAATATCTATAAATGCACCTGCATTACATAGATTCAAAGTTATAAGATATTCTCATAGAAACATACTATATGAAAGGGGAGAGGAAATTAGTTTTATTGGGTTTTCTTTTCTATGAAGGTTCATTAATAATAAGCTGGAACTGAAAGCAGTAAAAGCCCAGAGATAAAAGACAACAGATGAGCTTGTTCATTCAGTTGAGATAATGTCAGTGGTTCTTTGTCTCACCCAAATGAAAAACTGTGACGCCAGCTTGACGCTGACTGTTGCGCTTGTTTTTTGGTGATGACAGATGTTAACAGTGACTATCTTGAAAATACATGATTGATAAATATCCCTTTTCCTACTCTATGGCCATGTATTTACAGAAACCTTGTGAAATTGAAATAAGTTCTGTTTTCGGGGATATCAAATCCATCTGTTTCCTTAATTACAGAAATTTATAATGGACTTCATTCATTAATATGGTCTTGGAAAAGTGCAGAAAACCACTTATGTATGTAAAATTACTTGATTTCATGAAATGTGCTCACTGGCCTAGTAGGTGCGACCGTGCATATAGTAGTAAATCAGAGTGAGCAGTCTTGTACAATTGGCACATGAACTGCAACGGTGAGATATTCACTGTGATATTTTTCCAAAAGGAAAGTTTGAACATCAAATTTGAAATTAAAAATAAGAAAAATATTTTTTTTTATGAACGATAAGGAATATTGCAATATCTTTCAAGTTTATTTATATAATGTTAAATCACAACATCAGTTACTTCAAGGTACTTCATACTGTAAGTTAAAAACCCAACAGTATTTTGAAGACGTGAGCGAGCGCTTTCTGATGGAGGGACGGAAAAAAATCGCTTTCAACAGGAAGAAACCTCCAGACAAACCGGGCTCAAGGCAGGACTGATTGGGGGGTGAAGGGAAAGAGAAAAGAGCAGAGGGAGCCAGGACAAAATACCGACTGAGGGAAGAAAGGAGACAACAATTTGAATGACATGCATATTATCCTGTGATGAATCAGAGGTGAGTGGAAAAATCCCACAGCAGCGACAGCCTATAGGAGCATAACTAAGGGATGTTTCAGGGTCCAGCCATGACCACGAGCTTTTATCAAAACACAAAGTTTTAACGTCTTTCAAAAAGACAAGTGGGAGCTCCACAAAAGAGCGGCCTGCTCACCGAAGGCTCTCCCATTTTACTTTAAAAAACTCGGAAACACAAGTAATCCTGCAGTCGGAGAGCTAAATGCTCGAGAGGCCTTTAAAATAAGATGGGGGCCTTTTCAAGACTTTGCATGACAGGGAGGGATTTTAAATTAAATTTAGGATCTATCAGGGTGCCAATGAAGAGAAAGGGTGGAAAATGAACTCTCACCTCTATTATTACTCTCACTGCAGTGTTTTGGATTAACCTCAAATAGACCGTTCCTCTGCAAATGATCAGTTAGTTGTTTGACAACTACTCTTTCAATAATTTTTGAAATAAGAGGAAGGTTGGAGATAGGTCTATAATTAACTAAGACAGCTGGACAAGTGAGGGCTTTTTAGTGGTTTAATTACAATCACCTTGGAAGCCTGTAGTGCACATCCAGTGAATAGAGATAAAGTGATCATTTAAAATTTTAGCATTAATTACTGGCAAGACTTCTTTGAAGATAGAAGATAGAATGCCTTTATTGTCACTATACAGGATGTACAATGAGATTGGAGAAAAGTCAAATGTTTCCATCACTCATCATGGGCATTATTTCATGGTAATTTGGGCCTTTTAATGATTTCACATGCATTCATACGTCGGAGAGCAACGTGGGGTTCAGTATCTTGCCCGAGGATACTTTGGCATGCAGCCCCAAGCAACCAGGAATCGAATCCCTTATTGTACCTTCCGATCAGGAGGTGATCTGCTGTACCTGCTGTAAAAGGTACAATAAATATCACAATAACCTGTTGGTACAAAAACAAAAAAAAAAAAACTGCTGGCATTTCAGGTCTACCATCTCCTAGGAAACTGTTCCACAATATTGTCCTGGAAAAGTCCTTTTTAAAAGGGTATTCGGAGGTATTTCAATTCACCTGGGGATAAAATTTTAACCCTTTTCTTCGGTGGCAGAGTTCAGAGATAACCTTTAAACAAAATGACAACACAACCTTTTGTGGATGGAGCAGCAAGGGGAGATAATGCAAGAAATTCAGCTTTGACTATGCTGCTTGCTTTTAGCATTAGGAATTATTAATTGTATTTTTTGTTGATCGATTGTAAAACGTTCTTTGCAGGTGTACCATTTCCACTCTGCTTTCCCTACATTTCTCACAATGTAAAACTTTGGAAAAGCCCTACAGCTGCATCAGCTATTTTTTTTTTTTTCAAATATGTGGTTGATATGAGGTTCTGTACAAAATCCTTCTGTATCTGTGCTTCCTCTTTGATAGAGATCCACCCGTGTGCCTCTTCATTGTTGCTGCAAAATGTCAGCCTTTAAAAGAGTCACCTCCTTTTTAATTCATATTGATAGTGATATTTACTGCTGCTGTTTGTGGTCTTTCAGAAATCTCAGACACAAATGAGATGTATTCAATTATCTTGACAAAACTGATCTGCATGTGTACAAGAACACCACCTCCAAATGCCACGTGGAAAGTCAAATCTGAAATCAAACAGACAACGGGCCTCATTCACTAATATATGCATGGAAACATTCCGACCTTGTGCAAAAAACAGTGCGTATGCAAAATTGCTGCTCGATTCATGAAGCGTGTTCCCTGCCCTCTTTTGTTCTTATCACCATGTGTGTGCCGGTGAATCAGAATCATTTTAATGATGTGTTTAATTTGCCTCAGAAGTTGGATGGCAAAGCTTGGAGCGATGTCACTCCTGAGTTAAGCAATAAGACCGTTAGAACGTCATTAATTTGTTCAAATGCATGGTCAGGGGAACTTCTAAATTTGTTTGTAAATGAGGCTCAATGTGTTTGAACATGAGAGAATCACGCTGCAAGAGTTATTCTTTCTTCTGTTAAACAGACTGACCGATCTGGGTAAGGCTACAGTACAATGGGTGTCATTCACAAACGGTGCATACTGTATGCAGCAACCTGTGTTGCAGGTCATGCACAAATCAGAGATTCATTTGTTTGTACTTTAAGTCCCATTGACTCTGTATACAAACAAATGATGGCCTAGCTGTCTTGGGAAATTTAATCACACATATTTAAACTAAATACTAATACTAATATTGCTATTACTTCTATCCATCGTAGTAGCAGTATTTTCTTTTGGTCATTTTTTACAGGATAATCCCAAGTTAAAGCAACAAAAGCTATCCAATATCAACAGCCTGAATAAGACTTTCTCCATCAGTTTAGGCTTCTGGAGTCTCTGAACTGCCAAGCTTTCATCTCTGGTCCAGTTTCCATTCTCAGCCAAAGGGTGGGTCATTGCACACCTGACTTTTATGAACACACAAGGTCACGAGTGCATAATTTTTGTTTATTTACATCCTGCTGCTTTAATCAGCACAGACAAAATCCGCATCCACATTCGACAGCTCAACCGTATTTTCCCTTCTTGCGTTTTATATTTTTTGTTTTCTGTTAGTGCAAGGTCATTACATCATTACAACAGCAGTGTCCAGACCTGTGGGGTTTACAGGAAGGCAAGCAGAGACTAAACAAACAAAGAAACAACAATTTCCCAATTGGACCATATTCAAACATATTGTTTCGTCCTCTTTCATTTTGTTATAGCCTCCTGTACCTTTCTGTATTCCTTACTAGTATTTACTAGCTGACAATGACAAATGGTGGAGGAATGTTTTAGAACAATAATTTTTTTTAATCAAAAGTATGTGCATGTGCTTTAACACATGCACACATGCAGATTTAACACTTAATAAGTTGCATTTATTCTTTGTATAAATAATTTGCAAATCGCTGGATTTGGTTTTCTTGTACATTTTGCACATTTTGTCCACAGTGTTTTTGGAACTGCGAATAAAATTATAGTGTAATATGATCGTTTTATAAGGTGTGTGTGAGTGTACAAAGCATACAACAGTACAGACAGCAGTTATGTCCGCTTGTCAATTTTTTTGGCTCATTCACACTGGTCACAAGGGTGACGACAACCTCTTTGTGATTACAGGTAAAATCAAGTAGTTCCTCCAGTGATGGTACTGAATTTTTTTGTGACCAATTAGAAGTAGTTGTGGTGACCAACTGATCGCCCAGAGGTCGAGTGTCCAACATTCTCAACATCTAGGCAACCACTTTTGACAGCAAGGGAATTGCACAGGTCGTTTGATGGGAGGCAACCTCTCGCTACACAATCATGGACTCGAACTAAATCCAAGCACTATCAGAGTGGAAGGTTCGCAACTAGTTGCCATCTTATTTCTAAATGCATATGGATTGCCAACATGTTGTGATCAGTGCAGATGAGTAACTTGTCTGCAACACATTTCTTTCAATAAAATTCAGCATTGAAAGTCTGACCACAGGGGACAAATTTTACACATCACTGTGGATGTGGAATATGTATGCTACTGGTAAGTCTGGGCTTGGAGACTGCTCTTTTGACTTTGGTATGACGTATGTTGTATGTTTGACAGATGATTTGACAGATGATGCAGGTAACAGGAGAATTTGATTAGCAGAGTATTGTCAGTGCAGTTTCAGTGCACAGTATACAGTATAGTTTAAATACACGACGCTGGTAAGTTTTCCATTTCTCCCGCTTGCTACCAGCTGCAAATGATTCAAACCCATCCACTGGAAGACATGAAGTTTGCAGAAAGGGCTAAAATGAGGTCATTATTTTTATTTTTAAAGAAAGACCCTCATCACAAGGGCTGAAAAAATGCATATAAATTTCTGTTTCTTTTCCAAGAAGACAAATGTGAAAACACTAAATCAATCACAGCCTGGCATTGAAAAGTGACGAGATACTGGACAAGATCTGAAGACGAGACAATAACAAAAAGAGGAAAAGATTGGGTTGAGAAAGGGAGAGCATCAAGTCCCAGAAATATAATTATATTTTATAATTTTATATTTTTATAATTACAGAGCTATATTATCTTTGTTAATTACAGTGGAGCCTGTAGGCTCATTTTAATAAAACAAACAACACGCATAATTAAAGTGCTATGATATCTTATAATACAGAATATTATTGTATCAAAGAGAATTTGCTCACGTTCATGTACCTCAAAAGTTATATTGAAATATAACATGTAATTTAATGTAGTTTGGCAGGCGAGCCAATTGAAAATGTGACATAGAAAGGGACAGGCAGTGAATACAGAGATAAAGAGAGGCTAGAGCAAGAAGTGAACAGAAAGAATGAGATGCTGAAGGAAAATGAGAGGAGATGAGGGAGGTAGCACCTTGTGGGAAATCAGAGGAAAAGAAAATAAGGCACGGAGGATGTAAAGTGAAAGGACTTAAATGATGTCAACATTCATTTTGAGATGTATGTGATCATGTTGGCCTCTTAGTGTTTCCAGATTGGAGTCTAACAGATTTTAGAGTTTTTTATTTCTACAAGCCTAAGAGAGGGAAGGTAGTGATAACTGAGGGAACTGCACTACCAGAAGGCAACATTGCAAACATTGGCGACAGCTAAAAGTACCTTGGAACCCCACAGGCAAATGGGAACCATAAAGAGGTGACTAGGAAGGTGCAATCACTAAATACCTGCAGAGAGTAAGGCAAGTCATGAGGAATCAGCTGAATGGGAAGAACAAGACTGGAGGAATCACCAGCTATACCGTGCCAGTAGTCCAATTCTCTGTTGGAATAATAAGCTGGCCGAAAGAGGAAACTGAACCCACTGACATCAAGACAAGAAAGCTCCTTACAAATCAAGCACTCTGAGACTGTATGCTAAGTGGAAGGAAGGAGGCCGAGGACCAGTAAGTTTCAGAATCCCTATCCTGGATGAAACAACAGAGAGGAGCAAGAACACCAACTATTACGGAATACAGGGCCCCTGCAGGGCACGTACCACTCATGATGCAAACCAGCACATAACAGCAAGATACAAGTTGCTAGCAGGCAGGGCATAACACCATAGCCAAGTGGCTGACATAGCATACAGCAACATTGGTGCCGAGGACGGCCTGGAAGTCCCGAGGTCAAAATGGGATAGACCCACAAAGGTTAAGAATGACCAAGCTAAGATCCTTTGGGACATCCAGACAGACAAACAAACTGGTGATGGCTAATGAAACGGACATACTGTAAGACGCATTATCACCCATTTCGTCTTGCAGTCATTCCAGTTCGCTCACTTCCATACATGCAAGCAGATGTAAATTTTGGCCCAAAACAATGGGGGAAATATGAAGGGAAATTATTTTAAAATAAGTGTGTGGAAAAATTGTAAGACATTGATCACATGATCTGAGAAGTCAGCTGCAGTGATCTCAGGTCTCAGTAGCTCTGATATGGAAGCAGGGATATGTCTATGTACAATAGAGAGTGAATGTTATGGACATATAGTACCATTATTCCTCCAAGCCAAGTAGCAGCTTTTTCCTGCTTCCCCACATGCAACATGCCAGCACCTGCATGCTCTTTGATTCCTTCCCTACTGACCTGAAGAATCAGACAGCAATGGAGTGAGTCCCCTACTGAGACATGGGGAGAGTGCAGCAAGCGCAAAGAGGGAGGAGAAATAAAAGCGGGAACAATGTAGTGAGAAAATATGTCTGGGCTTTTTGTGTAAGATGAGAATAAAGTGTCTTGTAAAAGCAGGGTGAGCAACAAAAAGGCAGGTATTTGTGATAATGGAGGAAGTGACATTCAAACTCAGTGGCTGTGTAAGTTAGATGAAGTGTCCCCCTGCTGTGGTTCAAAAAAAGGATGAATATAGTGGTGACAATAAGTGGAAATTCAGCTATATTACTGACTGTGTGGTGTAGAATATCTATAACACACAACCAGACCTAGCATTTGGTTTTGAGTCTTCTTTGAAAGAAAGCTTCTCTGTATTGTCTCAGAAAACAAATGAAAGCAGAGCATACAAGGACACAGATGGACCAGCACTTTTTGAAAGAAAATCCTGCCTGCCTGCATGCTCAAGTGCATATTTATGGATAAAGCAAGAGAGCAGAGTAAGGGAGCAAAAGAGTAAGCATACTCTTCCTTTCACAGTGAATAACTGCTGTGCCAGCTTGCAAGCATGTGCCCAGTGCTACATGGAAGTGCCCTCTTTTTCAGGACCTTACATTCACTAATCTTGAGAAACTGTAAAATTGAGGCTATAGTAACTCTGAAAGCCTCTTCTCCAGCTTTCAAGTATACACTAATTTAGCTTGTTTGCTTTTCTGTCAGGTTCACACATTCAGATCTTAATGACACCTAAACAGCAATATTGTGGCTTGCACACAACAGTAAAAATAACTGACAGTGTTGTGCAGTAAAAATTAAATCTGTTGTGCAGTAAAAATTAAATCATTCACACCCAGCACCAAAAGTCAAATTTATTGTAGACTCTACTGATCACAGAGGGGTGCAGGAGATTGTACATAAAAGATAGACACAACCACTGTGACATCACCATTTGAGTCCTGCATTCTGTATTTGTTATGCCTCATTAGAATTTTAGATTGTGAAGTGATAAGTTACCAGCTAAAGCTAGCAAGCAAGATGCATTAGTAAACTGGGAGAAACACACACAAATATCACCTAGTGCTAGACGGCCATTACTACAAATTAAGCACACTTTTTTTTTGGACAGTCATAGAAAGCCAAAATGTTTGTCAAATTAAGTTAAAAGATGCTGCAAAAAGCACAAATATTATGGAAAAATCTGGCTAAGTGACTCCAACTAGCACAGGTAAGGCATATGAGACAGTGGCTACAGAATCACACCAGCCAATTAGAGTAGCTCTGCACCGAAACTTAAACTTGACCAGGATCTAATTAGATGAGAGGAAGATTTCCCCTGTAGACTTGTTAACAGGGGTTAAAGAGAAATTTGGCCAGTGGGGGTTACCCTAAGATCAGGTGCAGGATGGGGAAAAGAACTGCTTAGAAATAAGTTGCTTAACAACTTTTTTGTGAGCTCTAAGCATATAATTTTCTTTGTGTAAGGCTGTGGTCAGCTGACCTGTGTTGCTGCTCCTATACTTACTGCTCCTTGTGCCAAATGAATTTTATACCATATAAGTAGATATATGGCTGATTTCTATTCCCTAGTGTCATGGTCCTGGGTCTTTGACCCAGTATCTTGAGTTTATTCCTTGTAGTTAAGTTTTCCTTACTTATGATTTGTTTTGTTCTTGTAATTATGTTTCGGATTATGTTCAGTAGTTTCTAGGTTCTTGGTTATGTAATATTTAGTTATGATTTTTTGTAATCCTCTTCTGTTTTCCCAGTCATGTCACCCTGTGTGTCTGGTTTCTCTGTGTCCTGTCTTGGCAATTGTCTGGTTGTCCCCTTTTGTGATCCCATTCTGTTCTTTCCTATCTTTTCTATGTGTTTGTTTATCATCTGTCTCTGTATAAAGTTCATGTGTCTTAGTCTGAGTGTCAGTGTTTGTTGGTTCCTGTTTTATTTTGCTAGTTTCATGTCTCTTTGTCATCTGCCAACACAGTGCAGAGCAGCTACCTGAACTCTATTCCCACATCTTCACAGCATGTAACTCTAGATACTGTGGATCCTCTATATCCCCTATCCCCTATAACTAACAAATGGACAGCTTAAAGCATATAACCATAAGCTGCATCTCTTTCTTTCTCTCTCTCTCTCTCTCATTTAGAAGATCTTCATTTAGCCTGTTGCTCTATGCTGAAGAAAATAACCCCAGGTTTCTTGTCAGTACTGTAGCCAGTCTGACAAAGAGTCACAGTTCTGTTGAGCCAAGTATTCCTTTAACGTTAACTAGTAACGGCTTCATGAATTTCTTCACAAATAAAATTTTAACCATTAGAAAAGAAAAATTATTCACAACCACCTCACAGAGATTATGTCAGAAGCTACTTCCTCCAAGCCATCAACAAATCTTAGACCCCATTCCTAAAAAATAGCTTAAAGAAGCCCTACAATTATTTAATTAATTAATGCTCCAATCTTAATATGATCAATATATCTTTATTAATGAGATTATAATTAATCCTGTGCAGAAGAATGGTTTATTTCAGTCAGGTTTCAGAATTCATCACAGTACAGAAACAGCATTAGTGGAGGTTACACTCTGCTGCGGCTCACAATGACAATAAAAGCATTCATTCATTCAAATGAGCTTCCTTATTGCCTCTGACAGTGGACTCAATGAAGCATTCGATACTGTTGACCATAATATTGTATTAATGAGATTAGAGCATGCTATAGGTTTTAAAGGTACTGTACCTGATTGGTTTGAATCATATCTTCTTCACGCAGGTTAATTATGGCATTCCACAGGGTTCTGTGCCAGGACCAACACTATTAATATTATAGATGCTTCCCTTAGGCAGTATTATTAGAACCATAGCAAATATTTTCATTGCTGTGCTCTATCTATCCATGAATACAGATGACACAACACCAATTAGTTAAACTGCAGGGATGTCTTAAAGACGTAAAGAACTGGATGAAGTCTAATTTCCATCCATCCTTTTTCGCTTCAGGGTTGCAGGGGGCTGAAGCTCATCCCAGCTGACATAGGGCAAAAGGCAGGGTACACTCTGTACAGGTCACCAGCTTGTCGCAGGGCCAACACAGAGACAAACAACCATTCACACTCACATTGACACCTGTGGACAATTTATAGTGTCCAATTAACCTAACTCCAGTAACTGCATGTCTTTGGACCACCATGCCACCGTGCTGCCCACGTTGCATGGTGGACATCTAACTTCATGCTTCCTAATTCAGATAAAAATGAAGTACTCAGCCCTAAGTTTTTCTAACCAGATACTCTGGATGGCATTACCTTGGCCTTCAGTAACACAGTGAGAAATCTAGGAGTCATTTTAGGGTATATGTCCTTTAATGCATATAATAAACAAATATGTAGGACTGCTTTCTTGTATTTGCACAATATTTCTAAAATGAGAAATTTCTTGTCTTGTCCGTTTGTACTTAATATTCATAGGAAAATATATGCCACTCCAGGGAAAGGAATCAACACCATGTAAATGAAAATGAGAAATGCAACTGTGTTTATGTGGGTGCAAGTGTGTACACAGTCCTACATGCTCTGTGGTTGAACGTATACCTTGAATTTGGTCAGGTTAAATTCAATTTAAATGTAACTTACCCAGATTTTTGCCATACATACTATTTTTAACTTTATTCAAACTAGGATTAAAATAAAACAGCATGAATAGCATAAAAAGGAGGAACTAGAGTGGAGGTGGGTTGGAAAGTGGCTTGCAGAGGCAGTGACAATTACATGTACTATAGATTGAAGTAGATCAAATAGCATGGCCCACATGACATTTGCCAAGATCACCTCATCTGCTGATATTCTGGGCTGAGCTTGATTTTGTGGCCTGCCAGAACTATCACTGTGCCTAATTTCAGTATTAAGTGAGTTTATATTGGTATGTGTATAGACAACAATGGGGCTTACAAGCTTTGGCACCACAGAATAAAACTGACATGAAATCTAACACACCAAGAGAACAACAAAAACATTAAGCTGCATGATATCTAATGATAAAACAACAGTTCAGCACCACGGACAGCGAGCGGATCATTTTGACACCCACTTTATCTTTTTCAACTCAGAGCCTGTATCAGTAGCTTTTAAGTTTGGTAAAACTGGCACAGAGACCCACATGTTCACAAACACAACTTCAATATGAAGTACTTCAGGCCTACTCACTACTATTTGAAGGGCAGACAACGAGTCTTATGCTCGGCAAACTCGTCCACGATGCTCTTTATGTCCATTTTCTTTGCTCGTTCATTCTCTATGGACAACATGACAAATCCACTCAGTCTCTCCTGTCCCACTGTGCTCCTCAAGTGGCTTTTAATGAGTTTTAACTCAGATGTTACAACGGTGATGGGAAGAGTCAAAAATAAAAGGAGGGTGGTGCAAACCTCACTGAATGTAGAAGTTTTAACCAAAATTCCTTTAGGGAAAATATCGGCGATCCACTTGAAAATTTCCGTATCATAAAGTTATATGTAAGAGTGAAAATAAAGCCAGTCATGCAGCACAACATTTTATTCAATATTTTACACCTACTACATCACTAACATCCGTCGGTCTTGTAAAGTTTTTAGCAACCATGACTCAATCCTGACTGACAAACTTTTAAAACCCCTGTGTAAAACATGAACGTAGGCTATGCCTTTAGCCATACACCGTGCTCATCTGGATATAATCAGGAGAGGGCCCTGCCTTCTCAAGTTCTCCTCGGACGTGATGCCTGGCTACCCTAGGCCCGGGCCGGGGGCGTGCCATCTGTCCAACCCCCCAAGAAGCCCTGCCTCTGACTGCGGATACAAGTGGTGGAAATTTGCTTCCTTTTTTAAAAAAATAAAAATAAAAAGATAAAAAAGCATGTCCTGTCTGGCAGATTTTGCAACCATAAGTTGCAGTCTGAATGCAATGTTGTGCCAGACATATTTACTCTTCCAAGATGAGCTCTATCCGGTCTTTAAGTCTGACGTCACTGGTGACGTTTCTGTCATTTCCGGGTCCAAATGGTTAGGGTTAGACGTTAACGTCTAACCACGTCGCCTGTTAACGACAGTGAAGAACACAAAAGAAGGAACAGATAAGCATGCTACATGCTTGCATATTTCAATAACTGTGTCTGTGTATAAAAGTTGAACTAAGATAGAGAACGGTGTCAGACTTGTGTGAAGCTGCACTGACTGCATCAGGCAGCTCCGCCAATTCTGAACCAGATTAATCTGTAAACTGTTTGAAATGGCTTTATTAAATTTAATAATTGGACTCCTTATTCTGATTGTCTTGTGTCATTCCTGTTTGATGAAATGAACACGCAGAAACCTAAAGGCTTAAACAGCAACAAACTTATTATTTCAATTCCTTCACCAGCTAAGGCAATCTTAACTTGGAGGCATAAAAAATGACACCAGAAAATACGGGGATGTCTTTGTAGTATTGAAAACACATTGAAGTCCATGGCCTGTGTGTGACTTTACCACCATAAGCCGGGTATTTACTAGTGAGTGCTCATTGTTCAACGCTAGCAACATTAGCTAACTAACGTAAGAACTCACTTAAATTTTTCTTCATTTTAACATACTTTAACAATTGCAGCCATTTCCTCTTCTTTTTCTTATCGCAAGGAAATCGATAAAATGACAGGTGAGAGTTTGTTTTTGATTCTGATCGATTAAAACAACGAGGGACACAGCATTGCGGCATATTGAGAACAGGAGCGTTTGGACCCGCAAATGGAATCCTACGTCATCACTTAACAACCGGATTCACTTCAGTGTCACTAAAGACTGGTGCTGGGTCCAGCTGGTACTGGCA
>VUQK01037868.1:0-12737 GCA_015106715.1 Bujurquina vittata | reverse complement strand
AAACTGCGGACAAACCCGTATGGGACCCATAATGTGTGCCCTTACTTATCCTATATGGGGCCCACCTATGTGTGCTGGCAGGGCATCTTCAGTTAAAAATTCATCATTGTAACACATCTTACAGTTTTTCTTGATTGTTTACACACAAATACTGCTACTTGAGACATAATGAACACAACATAACACATGCACCAACTCCCTGAACCAATTCTGCTAAACTACAAGCACAATTCCTGCTTTACACTGAAATTGCAGTTCTAAAACCCACGCTTTTCAAAACACTACACCCAATTTTCTGCATTGGGCACAATTTTCATGAAGAAAATCTCTTGTTTTCACAAGGAACACACTGTCATTCAAAGGTCTAAGCTAATTGCTCTACTGTAAACACTGACTCATCACATAGGCAAACCCCTGTCACACTGTCTTACAATCAGCAATCAGACAAATGGCCCAAAGCAGTTCAGGTACGTTTTCATTTGGGACACCGTAAATTTCCACTGGTTCACTGCCCACCCACACTTTTCAGTTGTTTATCTCCCTCCATATTCTCCATTCCTCAATCCTATTGAGGATTTTTTTTTTTTTGCCTGGAGATGGAAAGTGTATGACCTGAATCCACAAATGCGTATACCCCTTCTCCAAGCTATGGATGTGGAGATATAGCAGTTGATTCTTTTCATGGCTGGAATCACCATGCTAGACGCATGCTTGGCCAGGGAAACCATTGCTTGTGATGTGGATGAGGTGCAGTGGCCAGTCTGAGACAGAAGAGAGGATACAGCGTAGTTTTGTTTTTTTACTGTAACTGTATACAGTATATTCTTTTTTGTATGTAGACCACTGTGTGTGCCACGTTTTGTAGGTTGGGATGTACAGTTTGTACATTGTTTATGCGGGAAAAATTTATACATTTCTTACTGTGTATTTGTGTGTTCTCAGTATAAAAACATTATTCTACAATATTTTACAACACACTTATGTATGTACTGTCTGTAGTAAGTGTAACACTGAACAAAAAATGCCTTTCATCATACTGTTTTACACTGGGCACGTCAGTGTTCAACTGGTTCTTATCAGTGTCTATTCATATGATGGTTTGTGTGTGTCATCTGACAACAAAACACTCTTTTAAGAAGAGATCACATTGTTTTGAATGTAGAGTTTCATTTTGCAGGAGAATTGAAGGATTTTGCCCATTGTGTGTGTGGGTGTGTGTGTGTGTGTTTGATTTGTGTGTAGAGTTCTGAGAGTATGAGGCATACTTTCAGAAAATGTGTGTAAACAATTGAGAAAAACTGTAAAAACATCTATTTATTGGCTGACAGCGCGAGGCCAAGCCTCGAGTCACAAATCCTTCTTAGGCTTTTAATTTGAAAAATGAGCGATTCAGTATCGCCGTTCGCCATTGGTCTCTTTTTCAGCCAATGGCAGAAACTATTGTACGCACGTCTCTGTGCGTCCATGTGAGCGGTGCGGGTTAGCTACTAGCAGTAAACACATCATGGTAAGTTGATGGGTTTTGTGTTTCTTTTACGATCGTTACTCCTCGTGTTTTAGTTTGATTTAAATTTTAAATTACGCTAACAGAGGACGAAGCTGACGGTCGGCGTACTGAGCATTTTTGCCCACCCGCGTGTTAGCGCACAGACTTACAGTAGTAAACGCTTCTGTTTTCTTTTTCTAAAACGTGTTTCATGTATCGTCAAAGACAGCGCTAAGTGTATAGGCAAAACAAAAACTACTCCGTCTATCAAATGAAATAGTCTTGAACTCGCTTCTTTACCTGCGGGCATGTTTGCGGATCAAAACAAAGCCAGCACCCCACCGGGTTTGAAAAGAAGACTCAGCTTGACCTGAGGTTTAAAGGTCTTTTATTAAGTTGCAGTGAGGAAGAGTCTCAGAATCACTGTGTGTCGTGCCAAAAGGTGATCGGCTGTATTTGAACAGTTGTAACAATTGCAGACCATTCTCTTGCAGAATGACCGTATGTTAAGAGGCCTCTCTTTGGTGTATTGTTTCTGTAGCTTCGTCGAGAGGCCAGACTGAGGCGGGAGTACCTGTACAGGAAGGCACAGGAGGACAGGCTCCGAACAATAGAGGAGAAGAAACAAAAGCTTAAGGGCGCCCTCGATGGTAGGATGGCATGATCGTTACATTCATTTTTTTTTCTTGCTGCGTTTTTGCTTGACAAGAGTCTACACCAAAATGGTCTGAGCACACATGACGCTGTAACACACCCTTTACTTCTCTTCAGAGAATCGCCTCCTTCCCACTGAGATACGCAAAGAAGCTCTTGAGCTACAGAAAATACTGGAGTATGACGACGAAGGGGCAGAAGGCAAGTGTTGTGTGTTCTTACTGCACCACCATTTTATCCATGTCACATTTTGTTCAGTCATAAGTTGTTTGTTTTTTGTTTTGTTTTTTTATGTGTGTGCAGGTGTTAGCTCTCACGTGGATGATGAGTATAAATGGGCTGGAGTGGAAGACCCTAAAGTGATGGTCACTACATCCAGGGACCCGAGCTCAAGGCTTAAAATGTTTGCCAAGGTCAGGCCGCTTTCTCAGAACAAGCACAAAGAGGCATCTACAGCCTCAAAGTCAGGACTAATGACTAACATTTATTATAACACATTTTTGATGATGTGTGCAGTTATTTCAAATTTATTTCCTTATGATTTTCATAATGTTTTTAACCCATTGTCACCCCAGTGGGTAGGCGGGGGACCAGCTTTCAACTCTGTGAACACGATAACTTGATGTCATAGATACATCCAATAAAAATCCCGAACAAACTCAAATCTCAGTGACCTTGACCTTAAGGTCAACCTCAGGTTTTCTGAAAATCTTGAGAATTGCCAAACTCAAGAAAGATGTCACCTAGATGTTTGTCTTTTCAAACCGATGCCATAGATGCATCTACTAAAAATCTCTTAGTTCTTACCATAATAATGCCAATCACAGAAAATCATTCGATTTCTCCTTACAGTGTCCTGTTTCTGAAAGCTCATGTAATGTGTATTTTTATAGCATTTTCTTTGTTTTCTTTAGCACTTAGCTTACTTACACATGGAAGTGTTTGTATGAATGGGTGAATGTAACCATGCTGTATAGCGCTTTGAATGCTCAGACACAGTAGAAAAGCGCTAAATAAGAGCTAGTCCATTTAGTTACCTTAAGACCTGTGCCTGTAGTTTTCAGAGTGATCTTCATGTTTTTTGTATAACAACAGACCTGGACACAAGTTCATGTTTGCATCTCTGCCCTCTTTGAAATGAATGTGTGTGCAGGGAGCAGCCGCACTCGATCATCATCTCAGACGGAGAGAAAAAGAAGGGTGTTTCTGTCTGTTGGTTTGATTTGAAAGTGGAGCTTTTGCAAGGAAGCTAGTTTTAGTTTGTGTTTGTCCGTTTAACTGTTGAAGAGTGCAGTGAAAAGCAGAGAGACAGGTGTGCCAATTAACACATGAAAACGGGTAGTAGAACCAGGCCTAAAGAAAAAAGGAAAATAGGGAGGATTATTCAACCCCAGGTCAGGTATACAGAGTCTTCCTGTTGCAGATTCTGTCCAATTCTGGCATTATAAAATATATTCTGATGGAGCCTGTATATACAGCATATACAAACTAAATGTTATGCCTACCTTAAATGGCTATATTGTGTTAGTTCGGCTGTTAGTTCTGACAAACTACGGTAGTTTGTCTGATTAATGGTGACCTATTTGTGTGTGAGTTTCACTGCTGCAAAACTATGATCTATGCAAATGTGTGACCTTTTGCACTTTGTGTCACCACTCCCTGATGTGCACACATCTCTTCTGTGCTGCTTTTCCACATTTGGTCACATATTGCATGACTTGCAATATGTGAGTAGTGAGTGAGTTTTAACTTGAGGGTTGTGGTCAGTGGTGAACTCTTCTGTCTTGACAAAAGGCTTTAAAGTATTTGCTTTCATTTAGCTATACACATACACATACACATAGATAGTGGGGGAGATGCCATAAAAGGTGCTGCCCTGGTTATTGAGAACAACTGGGGTTCAGAATATTTGCATAAGGAATCCATCCAGTCCAACTGGCTGCAGGACACAGAAGAGCCCGTGCTCTCATTAGGCCACTTTCTTCTCTTTTAGATTAAATATAATTGCAATGCAGACCCTCGGGAAACATTACAAACTGAGTCGAGAATAACACATGAAGCCCATTCTGTATGTGATTCCAGGAGGTGAAGTTGATGTTCCCTGGAGCCCAGCGCATGAACAGAGGAAATCATGAGATTCCTGCTTTGGTACGAGCCTGCAAAGCTAACAGTGTCAGCGACCTCGTCATTGTGCATGAAACAAGAGGCCAGCCAGGTATGCTTGCCTCCTTCACTCTTTACTTTTTTCATGCTTGTGACATTAAAGAATTGTGTAGTTTTGTGTTCTGTGTACACAACATCAACCACCAGCATTGCTAAAGCTGGTTGGTGGTTTCAGACCATTTTGTACAGCTTGTTCATGTAACCATTGCACATGCGCAAGCTGTTTGTCCCCACCTGGCCTTTAGTCTTCATATTAGGTTAACATTTTATGATAACTCTACATTTTAAAAATTCTTAATAGGGTGTTTTAAAATAACTGATCTCAGCATTGACCATAAAAATTGTTATAATTGTCGTCATGTTCAAGCCGTTATACTTGGATGTCTTAGTTGTTGTTTTGTTCTTATAATTTGCAGATGGCCTGGTAGTGTGCCACTTACCATTTGGCCCAACAGCTTATTTCACTCTTTACAACGTGGTAATGAGGCACGATGTTCCCGACATAGGCACCATGTCTGAGGCCTACCCCCACCTCATTTTTCACAACTTCACCTCACGGCTCGGCAAACGGGTGAGTGAGCGAGCGCTGGACTGCACATGCCACTGATATTCTTTTTCACCACTTGATTGTGTGTAGAACTAATTAATTCTACTCACGCAGGTATCCAATATCCTCAAGTATCTTTTTCCAGTGCCAAAGGAGGACAGCAGGCGTGTGATCACATTTGCTAACCAAGAAGACTTCATCTCTTTCAGGTCAGCTTCAAAGCACTACTTCAGTGAAAATGGCATACACGCATTATGCTGTTTGGGATAAAAAAGATTAAAGATTGTTATTTTTAACAGACATCACACCTATAAGAAAACAGACCACAAGAATGTAGAGCTGACAGAAGTAGGACCCAGGTTTGAAATGAAATGTAAGTATGGAAAGTTATCCCAGTTCAGAGAGTGGCTTAACCGTCGTTGATGTGTGGAATGAGGATTTATCTTCTCTGAAGTCTTTTTGTAACTTTGGTTAAACACTTCTGTGCCTTTGGAAAAATAGCTCTCAGCTCCTTTGATCTTTTGCCCCAGTGAACACACCTGAGAACTTTATGGGATCAGTAACTGCAACCCCAATTCCAAAAAGTTGGGACAGGGCCATGTTTAGCATCTACTTCTTTTAACAACATCTGGGCACTGAGGAGAGCAGTTGTTGGACTTTTGGGAAAGGAATATTGTCCTATTCCTCTCTCATATAGGTCTTGTCATATGTTTTATTTCAAAATATTTCAATTGGTGAAAAGTCTGGACCGCAGGCAAGCCATTTCAGCACCTGCCTTCTTCTACTATGAAGCCATGCTGTTGTAATAGATGCAGGGTGCGGTTTAGCATTGTCTTGCTGAAAGATATCCCTGAAAAAGGCGTCATCTTGATGGGAGCATATGCTACTCCAAAACCTGTGTGTAATATCTGTTTTAACATTTGATGTTTTCTGTATTCTGTTGTGAATAATGTGGCTTTTTTTAGTTCTGTTTTTATTTACATTTCACACAATAAACTCTTTGAATTGAATTGAAAAAATGAACAGCAAAATATATAGAAAAATACGTAATAATTGGGTTACTATCTTGGGTTCTGTGCGAATTTTCTTTGGTCTTGCTAAATATTTACATCCTGTCCTCCTGTTTAGTGTACATGATCAAACTCGGCACGCTGGAGAATGAGAGCACCGCAGATGTGGAGTGGCGTCACCATGCATATACACACACAGCCAAGAAAAGGAGATTCCTCAGTGTGGAATAGCAAAACTGAGTGGTTGTCTGGAATTTGTAAAATGATGCGGGATTTTGCTAAAGGACGTAATGAGAAGTTCAAGTGTACTCAACAACTGTGGAGGTCTACAGTCAATGAGGACTAAGACGGCATCATAATATCACACAGTTGCACTCAAGTAAATTGAGCCTTGTTTTTTGACAACCCTTTTAGGGTTATATATACAGTCTAAAGATCTATTGCATACTATAGGGTGTATTGTTTTGTAATTAAAAAAATTTATGCTTAATATGCATTGACTGTAGTGCTTTTGTTTTTTTTAAATGTGTTTTTATATCAATCTTTCTTTCGGCTGTTCCCTTTAGTGGTCGCCACAGTGGATCATCTGCCTCCATCCTTATCCCTAGCATCCCCTTCTGTCACACCAACCCTTTTGCATGTCCACCTTCTCTACATCCATGAATCTGCTCTGTGGTCTTCCGCTTTTCCTCCTGCCTGGCAGTTTCATATTCAAGATTCTATGTCCAATATATCCACTTCTCTCCAGTGCATACCTTCACCTCACCTGACTGTCTTCCACCTGCTCCCTATTTTCAGTACAGATCACGAGGTAGTCTATGGACATTCCTGCCTGATTTCATTTTTCAACCTGTCCATCACTACTGCAAACAAGAAGGGGATCAGAGCCAGTCCACCTCGGCAGTTTCCCTCAGCTCTACAGCTATATTTTCCCAGTCATCTGGTAGCTCTTCCCACCCAGACCCTGTCTCCGCTTCTCCCTGAACTCTGTGCAACACTCTTCCTTAAACTTCTGCCTTTTAATCCTTGCATCTGCCTTCACTTACTTCCTCTTCTTGATGTCCAGAGCCATCCTATAGAGTACCTTCCTTAACTACATTCTCCCTTGCCACCACAGCCTCCTGTCTTTTTCAGGCCATACGCTTTGCATAAGATGTACTCCACCTGTGTGCATTTTCCTCCACTCTTATATGTCACCCTATAATCTTTCCTCTTCTGGAAGTAGGTGTTCACCACAGCCAATTTCATTTTTTAAAAATACCAATTTGTATCTAATAAAATAAAGCATATGCAAATGTCAATATGCAAATATGTCAATTAAATTGACATAATAGATATACACAAACATTATTAAACAGTTAATAACGCCCAAGAGCTTGCTTTGGGTTTAGACAAAACAATGACTACAACAAAAAAAATACCCCAAAATTAAAACTATAATAAGGACAACGTTTTTCAAGTGACTGATAAAATATGATACAAAACTTGAAGCAACTTTTAAACATTATTGTGTATAACATTTGTTATTTTCCATAAAACCACCAGATTTAACGCCGAACAGCAATCCCAGGTGCATATTTCCCTGCTATAGTATACGTGTGTGGTTACTTTAGCAGCTCCCACCGTTTGGATTGCAGCTCTTGTCCAATGACAGAACGCGTCTGCAGAAGTCGACCAATCAGGACAGAGCATTTGTGGAGTTTTTCCGCTTTCCCCTGAAGTTCTTGACAGATTCGCCTTCAGATTGAGAGAATTCAAGATGGCGGTTACAGGTACGAGTTTAACTTTTTATTTATCCCAGCTGCTTCTGAACACTGTTACGAAATGAGATTTTATTGTTACTGTAAGCGCTATATAGAAAATTCTGGACCGTTTGAGCACGTCAAAGAAATAGTTGGGTGGATATCTGAAGAGAGACCCTGAGTAGGCACTGAGCTGACGCCGTGGTAAAACCCCTAAGTTTGCTAACCTTTGCAGGCTGGGACTAGCAGTGAAGCTTTTGACGGTAAAGTAGGCGAGTTTCTCAGGCAGCTGCATAATCTCTCTCGTTCCAACTAATGCTAAAGCTCAGCTAGGCTA
Source organism: Bujurquina vittata (assembly GCA_015106715.1). Taxonomy (NCBI): domain Eukaryota; kingdom Metazoa; phylum Chordata; class Actinopteri; order Cichliformes; family Cichlidae; genus Bujurquina; species Bujurquina vittata. The sequence continues at coordinate 4,798 of VUQK01037868.1, read as the reverse complement.
GTCTGCTAGCAGCTAAGAGGAATTTCCAAAAGCTCTGGTAACTTCGTATCGTAGGCATTATGTTTCCATTATATCGCTTCGCAGCTCCTCACTGCTAATTGCCTTGAAAGGCAGTCATCTAGTTAGCCGGAGACGATTAACTCGCGCTCCAAGAGGAATATGGCTTCCCCAAACTCGAAATGTCATTTTACAAGGCAGTCAAATCCCATGCTAAGCGACCGGGCTAACATGAGCTAGCGCTAGCATCTTTCGACTATTTAGCAAATGTGCAGCTTTGTCTGTCAGCGGTTTGTTACAAAGCAAGCTCTGAATTAATGCTGTAACATGATGGATTAAAACATTTAGAATAAATTAATTCTTGGTCTTGTAGCTAACTTTGTAAACACCTCTGTTGGTGCCACTATGTTACAAGCTAACCGGTATATGACACTGTTGTAGCTCCGCAATTTAAAGCTGTGAAATGAGCCTTCGCGAATCTTCAGTATTTGGTTTAACCAAGCAAACGTTGTTTTCGCCAACACTAAGTTCAAAATATGTAACTTCTGCTAAGTTTTCAGCTTTTTAGTAGTTTTTTGTACTGTCTCTGCTCACAGTACTTGACAGAAATGATTGCTCTCTTACGCATGTAATGATTGTTAACCAAGAGAGTGGAGGCGAGTGTCAGGGGTGATTTGTGATAGAAGGATAGCAGCTAGTGTGATAGTGAGAGCTGCTAAGGAGACAAAAATACAGGAAGTTGAGCTGTAGATGAAAAAGTTGAAGATTTTATTGGGAGCGACCAGAATGGACAAGGTTATAGAAACTAGTACATCAGAGGGACAGCTCAGGTTGAGCAGTTTGGAAACAAAGTTAGAGAGAGGCAAGGCTGAGATGGTTTGGACATGTGCAGAGGAGAAACAGTAGATACACTGTACAAAGGATGTTGATGATGTAGCTGCTAAGCAGAAGAAAAGAAGGAAGGCCAAAGAGAAGGTGAACATGCATAGGGATGGGGTGACAGAGGAGGTTGCTAGGGATAGGGTGAGATGGAGGCAGCTGGTCCGCTGTGGTGACCCCTAAAGGGAGCGGCCGTAAGAAGAATATTGATAGACTAATTAATATTATTAGTTTGTGTCAATTTTTATATAAGCAGTTAAAATCTAAATGCTCTTTGCATTAAACTAGATCCTTACAGTTGATTTCAAATGATTGACATTTGTGAAAGAGTCATATTGTGTCTTATATAATTCTTTTTTTGTGTTGTTGTAGGTTCTAGGTAAAGGGCTAACTCCTCTGGACTCCACTGTGCATGAAGCTCTCCTGAGGGTTTGGTGTCAAAGTGCTGCGTTTCTCTCCCCTCTGCCCTCCCTCAATTCCCTCCTGACTCCCACCATGTCCTCCACCTCCTCCTCCTACTCCTCCTCAGGGGAGACCAGTCCAGAGGATCCACCCCGAGGTGGGGGAACCATTCGAGTCTACCTCCCCAACAAACAGAGGACTGTGGTGAGATGATTGGCTTTTATATAAAATATTATAAATATAATCATTACCTTGTTTATTAGGAGATGGCTGACATTTAACAGTTCTGTAGGGGGACAATTCTACTACTTCCAAGTGTAATTGCACAAAATTTGACATCTTTCACAGCGTGTTAATGAGTAAGCTAGTAGGCACTTGCTATCAGATTTCACAGATGGCGCCTGCCACCATCATTTTTTTGTTTAACTTACAATCCCTGTTAGATGTCAAGTTTTCATACACTGAGGAGTAGCTGTTGCATAGTCCTGTCATAGTGTTGAATTCAGTGAAAGGGATAGCTGTGTAGAGGACACTCTGCACATGGTATCTTCTAACTTTCTCTGTAAAATGGGAGAATAGGCTACATGTTGAGGATACATGTTGGAGCATTCGCCATTTAAATGCTCAGTGTTGTCAGGACAGCCTCACTAGTTATACAGATCCTGCCAAACAAGACTGAACTGAGCTTTTCCTTTTCTCTTCTAGACATTTTTTCTTTTTTTTTTTTGTAAAATTAATAACCACATGTGCCAAATCTATGGAGGCAGGAGGCTGAAGGCATTAGATTAACATGAAAACATTGATTCCTTACCTTTTATGCAGCACTTAGTCACTAGAAGGCATTCCAAGGTCAAAAACCTGACAGCAATTTGTTCACGTTTGCTATATACTGGTGGCTATCTGATACTACCGCTACCCAATTTTAATTGCGTATGCATTGTCTTCATCTGCTTCCGGGTAACAAGGAAACGACCTCTTAGATGGTGTTTCATGATTCGCAGAATTAACATACAATTTTGACACAACACAAAATTTTTAAATCCATAACTTGAAATTTCAAGTTAATTTCTCAAAAGTTTGAGTGTTGAAAAAAAGCTTCCATAAAAATCTGTTTTATATTAGAGGCATTATAAGGGAGAGGCATGGCACTCCACAGTATAAGAAAGAATTCACTGACAGCAATGATGGTTGTTGTCCCTACCAGCCCATAATGAAAGAACCTGTTGACCAATTACGATGTCTTAACATAAGCACATAACTGAGGTTTATGACAGTTCCACCTGTGTGGTGGCAAGCGTATGCTTCTACATGTTGTAGCAAACATGTAAGTAGGTGCTCTTTACTTTTTGAAATGCCATGAAATAGCATGGTACTTTTTCCATGGGTTGTGCAAAAGTACTGATCAGCTCTGTGAACCAAGGCCTTTAATGCAGTAATGACACAACTTGAAGTATTTTTTTGTTTAGATCACATTTGGCTGGTCATTCAGTGCATACGTTTTTTTTTTATGTTCGACTGACTATTTAAATAAGTTATATTGCGAGGAGATGGATCGTTCCCCATTCATCTAGATGGGGACTGCTCAAGTTACTGCCCAGATTTGTAAGGGGTAGCAGGGGATCTAGTTCAGTTTCAATTTAAAAATGCTGCACCATCCACCCACTATAACTCTGTAAGGTGTGGGGTACAGAACAGTGGAGTTGCTCATCATGTCACCTCCTGTGTGCAGAGCTACACACAGGAAGAGAGACACTAGACACTTATTTCCCACTTGTAGCATGAAGATTAAGTAGCATGTATATAGACCACCAGGAAAGCAAAGAGGCACATTTAACCTCATTTACATTCAACTTTACATTCCATAAGCCTATGTGGGTGGACGTGCCTCTTTTCTTCATCCCTTTTTAACTTCTTTCAACCTTTTTTTTTATGTGTAAAAACACATAATGGGAACAGTAACATGTCATCTGACGTAAGGTTAATTTCTGTTTTAACATGTATACATCATAGGGTCAAAATTAACACAGTACGTTATTGCCATTTTGCTTAAGTATGCCTTTGTGTTACCTGTGTATACCTGGCCAATGAATGTAATTTTGAAGTCACACATGTTGAAATGTGGCTTTCCGTTCTCAGGTGAATGTCCGCCAAGGACAGACTGTGCATGAGATTCTCGATAAAGCTCTCAAAGTGAGAGGCCTGAGCCAGGAGTGCTGTGCTGTATTTCGCCTTCTAGGAGGGTAAGACACTTTATCTGTTGCGTCCTCTTACATATAGGGATAATGATGTTCCTTGTCATCTACATAAAACTCTGAGAGGCAAACGACTGTCATGAGACTTGTATCTACATGTTACAGAAGCACACTCACACATATATAAGAGATGGAGGATTTACTGTTAAGCTAATACGAAGGCTAAAACTATAGAAAATAAGTCGGTATTTGTTGATAAACCACTAATGTACAAGCATTCCCTTATCAAGCAATGACTTTCTTTTTTTTTTTCCTTTCAATACCATAATGCAAAATGTTCACTTAGAGGGTTTCCTGTGTAAAGGTGGGTAAACATTTCATGGGTAATGTTTCATTCATTATTAAAACAAAGGGAAAAGCACCACTCACCTGCTGTTCGGAACTTGGACATCCTAGTAGAATCCCAGGATAAAAGGTGGAAATGAAGGAAATAAGTAAAAAAAAAAAATTACTCAAGCTGTCTGTAGATATTCAACATAGTTTAGAGACAGAATTGCTAATTCAACTTTGACCTGCGTTGGCATACATATCCACTTTTTCTTACACCATGAGCAGTTGTTGACACATCTGAAGAACGAATGTATCTGCAAATGAAGTGCCATGAATTATCTGGATAAGCTGGGTGCAGTCTCTACTAGGGATGGGAATTCCAATCAATGCCTTGGAATCGTTAGTCCGCTTGCTTAACAATTCCGCTTATCGATTCCGCTGACGTGAGGACACATTAGCGATTACGTCACACATGCGCCTTATTTAGTTTGGAATATATCCAACAGCATCGAGACAGAAGCTTCAAGATAAAAAGCATTACAAAATTATGTTCAGTGTTTCAACAACAACAGCAGCAGCCGTTTACGTGCAGTCTGTGCACGCTGCAAGCGCAAAAAGGCGGAGCCGTCACCGAGACGGTGAGCTTGCGAAAAGACACATTTCTCTAGTGTCCAAAGCAGCAGCACTTTTTCCTGTAACCACCATTAAAAGCTTTACTTTAAAAGAACTGCAGGTCCGTCATCAACTACCTGATCAGTAAATGAAGAAAAGAGAACTTTGTAGCTGCTCCATCCACCGCTGTTTGTTTCACACAGAAAAAAATAATGCAGTAAGGGAGTTAAAATATGCAGATGAATTCTTAATACAAAAAAAGTATCTCTAATCAGATCGATTAATTAATGGAATAATTAATAGTTGCAACCAATGTTCCCTCTAATTTTTCATGTGTCTGGGCATACACAAAATCTCCCTGAGCACACTGAGGACCACAGTGAGCA